>JAOTOM010002273.1:0-96910 GCA_034440615.1 Ashinkailepas kermadecensis | reverse complement strand
GGATCGCTTCGCTTTCTTTCACCAATCTATCTACCACTTTTGCTCCAGCCATCGAAACTATCGTGGTATAGGTCAAAGTTTTCTTGCAGACTGTCCAACCAGCATCCCAAACTTCGGGGGCGGTTACGCCTAGCCGTGTGGCGCAGAGGTATGAACTCAAACTCGAGATCCAGAGGTGGGGGTTCCTATCTCTCCAATAACTTTGCTTTTTCAACCGCATTATTTTGCATTTTTAAATTAGGTAGGAACCTTACTGCGTGTCATCACGCATATTGAGCACGCTAACTGCCACTGGCGGATCCAGGGAGGGGCCATTCCGGCCATGCCCCCCCCGGGAAGCGCTCAACAGGGGGGGGGGTGCATATTGTCTTTTGCCCACCTGAAACCAACAGAAGTCAACTAAATTAAAAATGCAGTAACTTTTGCCGAGGTAAAAAAATAGCGTCTGGATGAAAGAATCTCTAATTTTAAAAGATTTTCTTTAAATATAGTTGTTTTGAAGCCAGCATAGTAGCATAGTAGATTCCGACACACATCGAGGGTTCCATGCTGCTTAAGTTCTGCTTACAGCAAGAGTTGACAAAATCGGATCCGCCAGTGTCCACGTGCACGAACGTTGACGTGGTACAAGACGTTGAACGTGAGCGTGAACGTTTTGGTAAATAAGAACAAAAATCCGGTAACATAGAAACGGTGGAGGTAGGCTGGGGCCCCTGCACAGGAAATCATGTTGTCAATTATTATTATTTTTTATTTATTTTAATTTTAATTACTATTTTTAAAATGGGCCCCTTTGCCAAATAGTGGTCGAAATCCGGTGCTTTCAACCAAAACACGTGGGAGAAGGGGCATCCTCCAAATCCGTTCGACCCTCCCCTGATGCAATTCCTAGGTACGCCACTGGGGGGGGGGCTGACGCCGAAAACCGAAAGTTGCCCCCCCAACCGGTGGGTTAGATCCGCCAGTGCTAACTGCAACCTTAATCCTTGGCAACGCGGTACATAGTTTATCGGCGCTTTCACTGGCGGATCTAGCCCACCGGTTTGGGGGGCAACTTTCGGTTTTCGGCGTCAGCCCCCGCCCCCCTCCCCAGTGGCGTACCTAGGAATTGCATCAGGGGAGGGGTCGAACGGATTTGGAGGGTGCCCATTCTCCCACTATTTTTTATTAAAAGCACCGGATTTCGACCACTATTTGGCAAAGGGGCCCATTTTAAAAGAATGATAATTAAAATTAAAATTAAATAATAATTGACAACATAATTTCCTGTGTAGGAGCCCCAGCCTACCTGCACCGTTCCTATGTTACCGGATTTTTGTTCTTGTTTACCAAAACGTTCACGTTCACGTTCAACGTCTTGTACGACGTCAACGTTCGTGTACACTGGCGGATCCGATTTTGTCAACTCTTGCTGTAAGCAGAACTTGAGCAGCATGGAACCCTCGATGTGTGTCAGAATCTACTATACTACCATACTGGCTTCCAAACAATTTTTTAAATCCTTTAAAATTGGATATTCTTTCATCCAGACGCTATTTTTAACATCGGCAAAGGTTACTGCATTTTAATTTAGTTGACTTCTGTTGGTTTCGGGGGGGGGCAAAAGACACTATGCCCCCCCCTTTTAAGCGCTTCGGGGGGGCATGGCCGGAATGGCCCCTCCCTGGATCCGCCAGTGGGCGCTTTACCGAGGCTTATTTACTGACGCACCCGAGCAGAAATCGGGCATATTCCAAATTCGATGGAGAAATTCGGCGCAGCCTGGCAATCGCACTCGTGACGTCACAGCTCAGAAAAATGGGCCTATGGCGGCTGCAGAAGTGACAACCACCTGCTTGTAAGTTATACAAGGTCAAAGCCCATCACCAAATGTGTCTGGAGAGACTTGATAGACACTAGCGCGCATGAAATGCCACAAATCGTGACGGACATTCCTCAGAACATCCAAAATCGTAACATCCAAAGATAAAAAGTCTAGTTACAGAAATCCCAGCACCTCAAGTGTAAATTTTCGGTTGCTGTCGACAAATGTGACGGAGGTGAGACATTTGTGGTGCAATTGCGCGCAGTGTTTAATCCGGAGGCCAATCTCATGTGCCGTCGTACTGATTAGTTTTTTTTGTACTTCACACCTTCTGATGTATCTGTAGATTGGTGTGATTTGAAACAGTGAATAAATAGCTTGCTGATATTTAATTCCCAAAGGAACAGTACTTGAAGAACTTGGAAGGTAAGCTTGAACATGTCCAGTCCATGCCTTTTTCTGATTTGTGCTCAGGGTTTCTATGTTAATACCACATACCTACCATGTTTGTCTTCAAGAAGAGCTGTTTTCAGTTTACTTTTATTAATATTTTAATTCCACTGCTCTTCGTGCTTTTCTCCCCAGGATTGGGGAACCTAGTGTAGCATTTCCGTCCAGCGGTTGGCACACCTTTTGGTAAATGCACAGCTTAAGGTAAATTCTGATTTCTTGATTTTTTTAATGCAATGTTTAGGAATGTGATGAACATGATGTGACCACACATTTTGGTAAATTTGTGTTTTAAGGTGTTTTATGAATTCGTGGAATGTATCATTTCAATGCAATGTTTATGAATGTGACTCAGATGATGGGACCACTCATTTTCTGTACAAATGCCTACATTTCAGGTTGTGAGCAAAATAACACCAAAAAGGCTTTGAATTAGGTGATATTGGGTAAAATAAATTTTTGTTTTAATATAAAAGAAATGCAACATAGCCTAACCTAACCTAGCCTAACCTCTGTTTGGAGAAAATCAAAACCAACAAATCAAGTTTTAAAAATTTCAAGCAATATATTAAAAACAAAAAAAAACCTAAACCAACCTAACCTAATCTATCATAAGCTGCTTTTGAAGAAAAAAGCTCCATTTCTTTTAAATTTGGGAACAATTTTTGCAAAAAATGTCCAACTTAAAACACCTTACATGTGTAAAAACTTGTCTTGCTGCCACCTTAACGCACAATAATTCTGGTTAGGTTAGTTTAGGTTGGGTTAGGTTTTTCATTTGTAAAATTCCAAGGAAATAAATTGCTTGATATTTTTCCAATTTTGTTTTTAAAATTGTTTTCTCCAAAGTCAGGTTAGGCTAGGTTAGGTTAGGTTATGTTGCATTTTTAATGTATTTCTTTTTATGCTATGTTACCTAACTCAAAGCACGTTTTTTAATGTTATTTTGTTCACAACCTGGAAATTAAGCATTTGCACAGAAAACGAGTGGTGCTTAGTGACAGCTTAGTGATATTCATAAACATTGCATTGGAAATTTAACTTAAAAAATATTAGTAAAACACCTAAAAGCACAAATTGAGTGGCCTTTCCTCTGCAAATCCATGCTTTTCAATTGGGAGTAAAAATATCACCAGAAAAGGGCGTGGAGTTAGGTATTATAGCATACAAATAATGTTCAAGATGTAAGATAACCTTACCCAAGCTAGTCCAACTTCCCATACAAGAAATTAATTGTTTTTAATTGAAATTTTGGAGGCATTTTCTCAAATATTTTCAACTTAAAAAACCTAACCTAAGCTAGCCTGAATGTATATTTTTTCGTATAAAAATCATTAAAAAAAAATTATTTCCCAACAAATGATTTTTTTCCAACTTACAACAAAAGCCTAGCCTAACCTAACAAGCCTAACCCCTTTGTATGCTTCATGGAGGTAAAATGTGTGTAAAACTTGTCTTGTGGTTACCTTAAACTGCGATAATACCTGACTTTTTGGGTAATTTTTCAGCTCATGGTAATCTCTGACTTCTTTTAATTTCTTTTTTAATGCAGTGTTTATTAATGTGCTGAACATGATGTAACCGCTCGTTTCCTCTGCAGATGCACACTTTTCAATTGTGAGGAAAAATAACACCCAGAAAGGGGCTTGGATTTGAGTAATATAGGATAAAAATAATGTTCATATTATAAAAAAGATGTAACGTAACATAACCTAATCTAACCTAGCCTAGCCTTCCATGCAATAAATGATTTTTTTAATGCCAAATTTCCAAACAATTTTTTTTTGTTCTCAAACATTTTCAACTTAAAAGCCTAACATAACCTAATCTAGCTTGAACCGTTTTTGAAGAAAAATCTTCTTTTTTGTAATTTACTAACTTACAACAAAAGCCTAGCCTAACGTAACTAGGCCAAACCTAGCGCCTTTGAATGATTCGTGGAGGTAAAATGGGTGTAAAACCTGTCGTGTGGTTACCTTAGACTGCAATAATACCTCTTTGTGTGCTACCTGGTGCACGTTATGAACCTCCGTCTGCATGCTGCATGGGAGCATTCCACTTATTGCTTCACAAAGAACAATAACATGTTGAAAGTACTATATTTTCAGGAATGAAATCCTGTGCTGATAACATTTTCTGAGTGATACATTTGCAGATCAGATCTACATCACTTGTGTTAATAAATATGATAAATTCATAGAAATACATACATGCACCGGTTTGTGGACAAAAAGTTATTCTGATGATTTCTAATGTATTGGAAAATTACAAATTTTCATGATAGAAGTAGGCAAAGGTAAAGTACTTATATCTGAATAGGTGGTCAGTTCACTAACAAGACAGCAAATTCACTCAAATAGCATTAAAAACACCAGGTGGCCCACTCTTTTTGGAAGTTTAAAATCGATGACAGTGCTTTCTTGAATCATGTTTAAAGCACATAAAGGAAATGTATTGCTGACACTTGTAAGGAACTGATGTGTGTAACGTTTAATTAACATTTATAATGTACTGATGTTTGCACATAAAATAAAGCTCACTATTCTAAATAGCATGGGAAGTATGATGCCATATATCATGGCTAATTTATGTGCAAAATGTTATGCAGCAGATTCCCTGCATTGTTACTTAGTTATTTGGGCTTTAGGGCACATCGACCATATTAATCATATAGCTCCCTGCATTGATGTTAACTGATATATCAGTATGTTTGCAAATTCACTTATGAGTGAACCCATACCATTCCCACTGGGGTATAAAAGCTACATCGTAACATTGCTTCTACAATGCATATCACAGAAACCCATCTCGATTGTCCTACTCACTCAGAACACCATAAAAAGTCAATTCATGAAAATGTTACTTCATCCACTGTATTGTTAATGTAAACAGAAGTCTTTTGAACCACATGTTATGTCCTTCACAGTGTTGCTCCATCCACCTCCAACTCCAACCCTGACCAAACTTCAGGAGCGCATCCATCTCCAAAGCAGCCTGTGGAAGAAGGTATGCATTGCAGCATAACTACCCGTGATCTGAATTCCATGGTACCCCTGTTGCCTTATAATCCATCCTTGCTGATCCACGTAGCAGATGTTTGACTTTCCTCAAACTGTCTGGAGAACTGGGGAGTTGAAATCACATGTCAGTGATGAAACAGATGAACTATTCCTGGATTCTTATGTTGCATCATTGCATGGCATAGTGACATACCGAATGGGGAGGGGGCATTGTGGGCAGTTGCCTCCCCCCCCCTGACAGGTTTTGGGGCCCCCAAGAATCCGCCGAGCTCAGGAAAAAAAGCGCCATGCTCCCTAAAAATCCCACTCGGTCCACCAAAAATCGCACCGGGGCTCAGAAAAATCACATTGGGGGCCCCCAAAAGTAGCGCAGGGGCCCCTGATAATGACGCTGGAGCCTCAAAAGTTTGCACCTGGGCCCCTGAAAATCACGCTGGGGCCGCAAAAAACGTCGTGCCAGGGTTTAAGAAAATCACGATGGGGGCCACAAACGGTCGGTCCGGGGCCTCCTGAAAATCACGCTGAGACTGGGGGTACTAAGAATTCTCACCCGGACCCCTGAAAATCACGCTGGAGGCATGACAGGTCCCACCGGGGCTCTAAAAGTCTCGTTGAGATCACCCAACAAATGAAGCCGGGGAAATGAAAAACAGTCCAGACACGGAAAATCAATCTGGGATCTCAACAATGGCTCCAAAAGCCCACAAAACTTGTTGGGCCCCCAACAACGTGTCGTAGCCACCAAAACTCGCGCAAGGGATCCCAACAAGTGACCACGGGGCCCAAAAAATCGCACTTAGATCAAAACAATTTCACGCCGCTTCTCTTGAAAATCTCACTGGGGCCAAAACGTCGCGCCGGAGCTCCACAAGTTGCAGCTGGCTTCCCAACAACCAATATATACCCGGAATGTCACCCTGCGGACACAAAAATTGCGTCAAGGATCCACAAAATATGAAGTCGTCGGACCCGGGAAAAAAACCTGTTGAGGCACCAAAAAAAAACGCACCAAGAGCCCGAAACCGGGGTCCAAAAATATCCTGCATGGGGCTTACAAAAAAAAAACATACTTCACCACAAAAACCACAAGGAGACTATCGATTCGACCAGAGCACCAGAAAATTCAGAATGGGTCCCCGAAGGGCTTTTCTACTCTCGATCGTGCAATCTGCGGAAAAAAACACGTTGAGCAGCCGCAGTGGCGTACTAAAGGTAAAAATGCCCCTCCCTAATGTTAGGCACCAAGGAAATACTTTCACCCCTCGTCATCACAGTTCAGGTCTGCTGTGCTCTGATGGTCCACCAAGGTCGGTGTGTTTTAGCCTGCATCTGATCGCTGAAGTATTTTTATTTAAGTCGTGTGTGTTGCTGTGTGGAGTGAGGGGGAGGGTAACAGTGATGGTGACCGTAACGATAGATCCGAGTCCATTATATGGCACTGCAGTCGCATGCTATTACTCAGAGTTGTTACGTTGACATGGACTGTGCACTGCTCTTTTAATTATGTGACTTCACCAGTTATTGGACGATTTTCCCCGTTGGTGAGGATGCTGAATAAACATAAACATACACATTGTCCAATACAAAATCAGAATTTCTGAGATCTGAAAATATAGTGGGCGAAATCCGATGAGTTTTTGGTTGGGGGGGGGGGGGGGGTCTAGTGCGTTGGCATTTCGGCGCCCCCAATGTTTTTCAAAAATCGACACTCTTGGTTAGGGGTCATGTCCAGTTGCGCAGCCAACGTTTTCTGAGGGTGGTTCGCCCGAAACAAAATTATCCAGAAAGCTTTCGGCATGAAGCGCGCCGAAAATGTCTCGTTGGAGTGGTGGAAATTCCAAAATTTCTTCTTAATGTAGTGCATCTTTTTCAGGAGGATTCGGCTCGCGGACCCCCTTGGCTGCGCCTCTGGTCATGCCCCTACAAAAATGGAAATTCAGCGCTAGAAGAAGACAAGATCGAGATGCTTTTTATTGCTGAATTAGCGATAGGGGACACGCGCGGACAAGCTACTGCTAGCGCTTCGGTTGCCCCTAGCGGCGGAAGTTCGAACTGTAATCATGCCATCGAGTCGTATAGCGGCCGCGGCCGCCAGATGCTAAATCATGAAGATAATTGTCAAAACCAAAGAAAGTATGCTATCTCGAGATTTTGCCCCACCTGTGCTGGATACATTCATCATTTCTGCATCAGCTGATACAACTTAGACTCAAGTATAATGGCCGTTAGTAATCGTCAATTTTGTTTTAAAGTTGACATGTTCCCATGTTTCCGTATACCTTTAGCATGGGGAACGCCAGAAGCTTTATGTGGTCGCATGTGAAATTTGATATTTTGATCAAACGATGGTACTGACTAAAAATGCCCCCCTGGAACTTCCTCAGAATTTATCACTCGTTTCAATGAAGGTATTCCTGATCAACTGACACTGCCGCTATACATCGTCAAATTTGCTTAAAGATCAAATAGCATCGCAAGTATGTCTTTAAGTGAGGACAGTGTCAATTTCTTGCAGATAATAAGGGCCCTGGTGTATAATAAAACTATTTTAACAACACTAATGTTTTTTAAAATCTTCAAATTTTCTTTAAAAACACATTTTTTAACACAAACAGAAAAACACACATTTTTATCCATCTTTCAAGATTATTCTCTTCCATTAAAAGTTAGGCTAGGTTAGTCTACTATGTGGCTTTTTCCATTTACTTAACATTATTTGGTATGCTATATGACCCAACCCTAAGCTCATCTTTTGGTGTTATTTTGTCTGCCAACTGAGAAACAAAAACTGCAAAGGAAATGAGTGGTACGATCATGCTAAGTTGTACTTTCTGGCACCGTTGTACTCTTAGGGTCCCGCTGTGTATATTTGGGGCTTCTGACGCACATTTGTGGGGCCCCAGTATGATTTTGGGGCTTCGGTGTGAGTTTTTCTGGGTCCCAGCGCGACTTATCGCGCCCAGGCGCGTGGTTCCGGAGACCCAACGCCAGCTTTCTGGGCTCAACGCGATTTTTATGGATCTTTTCTGTTTTTTTTTAAAAGTCCGAATCCCGGCCTGATTTTTCGAACCTCTGACGCCATGTTTTGCATCCCACCTCGATTTTTCGAGATCCGGTCTGCTTTTCGGTGTCATACGCAATTTTTGAAGGCATCTGGAAAAAATGTTCGATGCAACAGAGCCATTTTCCTGACCGGGACATTTATTTGTTGTAATCTCTCCTTTTTTGGAGGGCTCCAGCTTGATTTTTTGGGATACCGATCCGGGTTTGTGGTATAGGTGTAATTTCAGCAGTGTGAGGTAACTTAAAAGGGATACCAAAAGAAAACCTTAGAAATGAGTGGTGGAGTTAGGGTGGAAATCCGACCAATCAGAAACCATAGTGGTAGATTAGGCCCCTCCACAGGACAATTTAGTTGATGACTAATTATATTATTTCGAAATGTACCCTTTGACAAAATAGCGGTCGAAATCCAAGGCCTTTTGAATGGGCGTAGGTGCCCCCCCCCCCTGCAAATCCGTTTGCCCCATCCTGCTTGACGCAAATATAGGTACTCCACTGGTCCCTCAATAATGTTCCGAAACATACGCCGATGGGGAAAAGCCAACATTGAGGGGACAAATTACCCCTCATAAGCATACAATACAACATCCGTGCCCCATATGAAATGGGATGAATGATGTTTTTAAATGCATTTTCTTCCAACAAACTTCTTTTCTGTTATTACAGCCTGCATGATTAGAGCTTCCCAACTTCCATACCTTCTCAACGTCATTTACAAAACGGTACAGCACAGCGAAAACGATGGGCGTGACGGCGTGGAATTTGAAGGCTTGGATTATGTATGTAATGACATTGTTGCATTGTTGCATTGTCATTTATGCATTGGTGTTCAATGCTTGTTCTTGCCGTGAATTTATTCGCTGAGGATATATTTTAGCTCGTGTGACAGTTGCCTTGCAGCCAGCACCAAATGTTATAAAAATAAACAAATTCCTAAGATGACGCTAAAAAAACAATGCAATCCACTTCTCGTTGTCACCTTTACGAAATTGTCGTCCTTGGACTGAGAAATGGTCGTTCAAGCTTTGCTTATGACATCAAGCTGGTGAGAATAAATAACAGTAGTGATGAATCTAGCTATATTCAGTCAGACTTGGAGGACTTAAAAGTGGGTTGATCAATGGCAGATATCTGTAAGATATGCTTAGCACCAGCCCCGCCAGCTCGCTGCAATCTAGAGGCCAGCGGGAAGATTCGAGAAAGCATTGAGACGATGGTTTGTTTTGGCACTTATGTATTTATCCAAATATTACTTATTTATACCCTGGTATGGTCCAGTTTTCAGCGAAAATGATTAGTGCTATTGCGTTTTGAGTAAATGATGCACCATGCCAAGAACAAACAAAAAAACAATATGAAATCATGTTCCCCATCCTCGAACCATAGTATAAGAGCCTAAAGACAATATGAGACCCTAACACAATGGAGGCCCCCTTTCGGGGAACAGGAGGCCCCCTTTCGACCTTGCCCCTCCTGGAAGAATTTCGTGGCGACGCCACTGTCGGCACAGTTTCGTTTCTTATAACTCACAGGAGAAATGCGTTTTCCTTTCACTGTTTGTCTCAGTACAAGGCTAGCCATATGAAAAACAAACAAAAATACTTCACACTTCACACTCAGCTCAGAGCGCATACCTACCTACGCAGCCAATTTCCCACGTAATACGAACGCAACTCCGCTACCGCACACGCCACAGCTGGATGTGATCAAAGCAAAGGATCAGTCAAGGTCTTGTGTTTACTGTTAACTTGTGTGGACACTGGTAACCATGTGTTCAAAGTTGCTAATGGTTATGACGTCATATACAAAATACCTTGCATTGATTGGTTCACAGACAGATTTCAGAACAGAAAACGCTAACGCAGCCAATTCTGATCAGTGGCCTCCGGTACTCCGGAGAACGTCTCTTAAAACTGTCAAAGTTTCCCACTATAGGGTGGGAGGAACGCAAGTATTCCGAGACGCGGCTCCAGAGCCGGAGAACAGTGTTCTAAGTGCGCATGCGCGTCATCCTGCAAGTTGCTGTTGGCGCGTTGTTGTCGGCAATTCCGGTGGTTGAGATTGATGGAGTGTGCGAAGATGTGGTCCGGCTGCTGACTGCTACAAAAAGTGATTAGTTTGAGTGGTGACCGTAAGTGGAATAACCAGCGTTTTTTTGGGTGTCGTTCTGTGTTTGTTTTTATTGATATCTTTGTTCCCACATTTGTGTCGGAGTACATGTAAAGCCCATCCTATCCAGTATGAACCCGGAGTGCAAAAATGTTTTCAGAGATAAAATCTCTTAAGAAGTGCCTTAATTCCCACCCTGCTAGTATGTCCCCTACCGGTTAGCTGAGTTTTCAATATGTGGCGTCTTCGAACTTCTCTTCAAAGCGCATGTCAGCCTTTTGTCAGTCTCATTCCCATTCAATCGCAATAGTAGCCGATTCAAATTCTTAATTCATGCAGGTAAATGCTGATATAGCGCTCACCATGCAAATGCCATGCGTGTTCAGCTGGATACTTTCTGAACAATTCACATTTAAGCAAGTTCATATGGTTTCAAACCTGTTATTAGCAGATTGAGCTCAGCACAGCATTGGAGAGGCTGGAGCACCCCAAGGCGAGAGGAGGTTCCACCCCTTGGTTCCACCCATGCTTCCACGCCGGTACTATTTTCCAGCGGAGAGTCATGGTTGAGTCATGCCGCCACATTGCCGCCATATTGCCCCGTCGCCAGCACGCCGCGCTAGGTTGGCAGCAAGTTGGCAGCCGACACTGGCAGCCAAATTCAGAGTATATTAAAGAACGCCCAATTAGCCGGCGCCGACAACCCCGGTGTCTGTAGCTGGCACAGTGTTGCCGTCATGGTACGATCGTACCAGATCTGGTACTTTTTCGACTTTTCTGGTATGCAGGTACGCCGGAGGGAAATCTGGTACTTTTTCGCCGAAATACATTTCTTTTGTGTTTTTATTCATTTTTAGTTCACATTTTCTTTGGAAATGGACAGGTCATCTTTTTCTAAACTCTACTTGTATTCAGAGGGGATGAAGTTAGGCCACACAATTACATCGAAATATATCGTGCCTACTTTCACTTATCTCGAAGCGCGGTGGCGTTAGCTGATACACATATACGGGGCAACTGAGGGTCACAATAAGAACGCAACCGGCTCTGCAGGCTGTGGTAAGCTACCCGCGTTAGTTGCCGCCGCAGAAAGGAACCATGGCCACGATAAACAGCAGGATAATGTGGCCCAGGGCGAGCTACTGCTGTCGGGGTTCATCGCTGAACATCATCTGCCATTATCGGTAAGCGACCATCTCGTACCTTAGTCAAAAAGGTATGCCCAGAATCAGAAGTGGCAACAACCCTAAGTCGGCCAGAACGAGGACTACTAAGACTATTAATGATGTCATAGGAATAGAGGACAGGTTAACAGCGAGTGCACTCATGCGCAATAACCCATTCTCACTGATCGTGGACAAGACAACCGACAGGTCTACTACCAAATATCTGACCATTGTGGCGCGTTTTTGACGACCGAGACGGCAAAACCAGGGACCTGTTCTTGGACCTGGGGAAGGTCAAGGGTGCGACCGCCCATGGCCAGCATGACGCCACCTGGCGTGCTGTCAGTTAACGATGTGCCCCTGAAGAACATGATTGGATTTGCGGCCGACAATACTAGCGTCATGATGGGGTGTCACCAGAGTGTGCAGGCACTGTTTAGGAGAGAACTCCCGCACATCTTGATCACCGGCTGCATATGCCACTCCCTGCACCTGTGCGCCCCCGCAGCGTGCGTGAAGCTGCCTTCATCCATAGAGGATCTAGCCCGGAACGTGTACAGCTATCTCAATAACAGCCCGAAGAGACTCCTCGAGTACCAGGCTGTCCAAGATCTGGCTGACGTCCCAGTCCACAGGCTGCTGTGCCCCTGTAGGACGAGGTGGCTCTCTCTCTCAGGGCGGCGGTGAAGAGGATGTACGAGCATTGGGCAGGCCTACTCCTCTTCTTCCAGCACGCTGTGGACGAGGATCACGTCCACTGCTCACATTTTTCCTGATTTTGAACATTACTTTTCACGCTTATATCACCCAACTCCAAGCCCCTTCATGGGTATTATTTTGTCTCCCAACTGAAAAGTATGCATTTGCAGAGGAAATGACTTGCCACATTACAATCTTGTTCAGCCATTCATGAACATTGCATTAGAAAAAAGACATTCCAAGAAATCGAAAATTACCTTGAACTATACAAATTTACCTAGGTGTCTATCTACCTATCACAATCATGATCAGCTCTCCAAATCACCAGTTCCAGCTTGCAATAGCATTTCATTTAGACATCAACTACCGAACCAGATGATGGCAGCACTACTAATAATCTACAATATGTCGCTATAAGCCTATCACATCACTCCACATCAGTTTATCAAAATTTTGTGTACCTATAATGATTGTCCACTTGCCATCAGTTCAAATGCTTCGGACTCACATATTCATATAGGTAGGTAGTTGGTCCATGCTTTTGCGATTCCTTTTCAGGTTCTTGCCTTGCCCTCAAACGCACAACTGGCACCATCGTCACCACACTTCTGACTCCTAAAAGTCGTGACGGGGTTCCGGTACGCTATGCGGAACTGCCCCAATTCTATGATATGACTGTTCTGGTTTTTCCATGGGATTCTGTGTATTTCAATGGGATTTGAGTTTGCTCATGGGACTATCCCTGGATTGTCCTATGAGCACATGGGATCCCATATGTCCCATGGAGAATAAATGTCAATCCCATGGATTTTTTTTTCTTCACTAGGGGATGCACCTAAAAATAACATTGGGTCCCAAAAAGTCGCTTAGGGGCCCTGAAACTGACGCTGAGGTACAACAATCGCACCAAGGCCCCTGCAAATCACATTGGGGCCCCAAAAATCGCACTGAGACCTCGAAAAAAACATATTGGGGCCAAAGTAAGTCGCCCAAGGGCCCCCGAAGATGACGCTGGGCCACCCAAAATCACACCAAGGACCCTGAAAATCACATTGGAGCCCCAAAACGTGGAACAGGTGCCCTTGAAAATGTCACTGAGGACCAGAAAATCGCACGGGACCAGTACAAATCGCATTTGAGGCCCCAAAAGCCGCGCAGACGCCCCTGAACAGGACGTTGGTGCCCCAAAATCGCACTGGGCCATACAAATCACATTGGTGGCGAAAAAATCCGCACAGGGCTCCTTAAAACGAGGCTGGGCCCACAAAATCGCAACCAAGGCCCCTGAAAAACACATTGGGACCCCAAATCGTTCCAGATCGCCCATGAAAATGATGCTGGGTGCTCCAAAATGTGGGATGGGTCCCTGAAAATACCATTGCGGCCCCGAAAAATTCACGGCAGGGCCCACGCAAATCACGCTATGGCTTCAAAAGGTCGCGCAGGGGCCCCTGGAAATCACACTGGGGCCCAAAAAGTATTCCGTCCGCTGATGGAAAGCCCAGTATAATACCGGAATTCAAACATCACATGGGGAAAGGTAAGTAAGTCAGGCGTGAGTTCCGAATGATTGTGTGAACTGGGCTAATATGAATATGAATCTGCTGCTAACCTTGCGAACGTTCTACTCGGGCCCCACGAAGTGGGTTTGGTAGCGGGCTTGAAGGTTTCCCTTCACCATTGGTTTACATGCAATTTTACCGTTTTTCTCTACGCTCTCTTGCATGTTTTATGGCAATATAGATCACTTTGACGTATATCAATTGAAAGAACTATTCTTCAGCTTCAGAAAAATGTATCCGAAATGACCCAGTAGCAATCTTCCTGCCTAACAATGTGCCGTTTCCGGCAGGCTGACCATCAAGTGCCTCCAAAATAAAGGGATTTTTCCCGATATTGGTAGGCTCCCTCTCCCGTCCGTTTTAGCTGGTGTTGTCACCCCCGTTCGAGAGCGGAAGAAAGGACAGACGGGGGGGGGGAGCTAAGTGCGCCATAGCTTCTTCCCTTCAGTGGCAGAAGAATTTCCGAAAAATAACCACAGAAGACCGCCTGAAATGATCTGACCGCCCCTAGACCGCAATAGGAGGCCCTCTGTCGTCATAAGAGGTCCCATAGCCGCCACAGGAAGCCAATAGCTGCCACAAGAGGCAGGGACGGATCCAGGAATTGTCATCTGGGGGAGGGGACACGTGCTTTGAGTGTCGCCACCGCGAAAGCAGCTTGAGGGGTGCCTTTCCTGCCGAGAGGCGCCTGTGGCTGAAAAATTCGAGGGTGTTGGGGTGCACTCGAGCCTTCGCGGAGGGACGCGTTTTCCTGGTCGAAGGGACGCCACCTTTCATGGGGGGGGGGGCATGTGCCCCAACTTCCCTCCCTGGATCCGCCACCGACAGGAGGCCCCATATATCACACGTAATATATATTTGTGTATTTGTGTATATATATATATATATGTGTGTGTGTGTGTGTCTGGTGCATGAATGGTTCAAAAGCAATCTGCACCAGTGGGCCGCAAGACGTTATTGCAAATGATTATGCCCTTTATTTGCATGCTTACGGTTAAGCCTACACATGAATGGATGCACGCGTTTGGTTTGTGGGTGCATATGCAGTCTGTATATATTGGTGGCAAATTGTGAAAATAATTGGTGTGGCAGGGGGTGTTTGTTGATACCCGCTGATGACATCTGTTCCCTATGTCTGTGTGCAGGAATCTGGCTGCATCTGTCATTGAGGATACAAGTCACAAATTGGAAAATTGCATACAAATGGTTACCTTCGACCCAACTGCAGATGTAGCGTCCTGCTTGCGTGGTTCATAAAATTCCCCGAATACGAATATATCGAGTGCGAATATGTTCTTAGTACGATTTTCACGTGTATTTGCGCATATGTATTTCAAGTACGAATGTATCGCGAACTTATAACATAGCCAAGTAACAACGGCAGCAGCACGATGACCTGTGTGGATCGCCAACTGTGGTTGGCGAGACAAAATACAGACATGAACTCACAATATAAGAATCTTTCACCTGTAACTTCGCCTGCTTTCATTCATCACTCGCATCGCAGCCGTAATGTACGAGTGGTCTGCGCACACGTGGTGACCGTCTGTCACAGCTCGGCTTGAACTTGATCCTATGTACTGAACTGGGGCGGCAAGGGAACACACACGCCAGCGGGCAAGGCTACCACTGATGGTGGCCTCAGCTGAGATACCCCTCGCGCAAATTACGTCGCAGGAGCCGACGGGACAGCTTCGGGAACGGACACAGCAACGGCACCATTCGCAACATGATCTGGCCATAATGTGAATGACCTATCAGCGGTCCGCGACCTGGACCGTGCACGCCTGACCCGCTGTCTGCACGATGGTCGCTGGCAGCCGGCGGCTGTTGAAGGCTGACGTCTTCCTATTTATATATTTTATTTATTTATTTCACAATACATGCCCTCCACGTGCGGTGGCTATTATGGACAGTCCTCTGCAATTTGTTTTGAAAATCACATTTTAAAGTCATATTTAGGCAATCCAACATCCGTAGGTTTTAAGTAATCCAATATTAGTGCGTTTAAGTGATTCAACATCGGTAGGTTTTAGGCCGTCCAACATCAGTAGGCTAGGTTAGGTTGTATTAATTTTTATTGATAATTGTATGTTATTTTTCATTATATACCACCATACCCAAAACCTTTTCCCCACACTTCCCATATGTTGTTGAGGTGGGATAGCAGGTACACGTAGTCAATTTTTTTCTCGTTTAAAAAGTTATTTCAATGTTTTTAATATTCTTTTCTTGGACTGATTTCTTAGACAGAGGTACTTGAACTTAAAGTGCTTATATCTTTGGAAGTTTTCATTTTCCAAAGGAATGAGTGTCAAATCAGAAAACACCAGAAAAACAACATTGTGATCAAAAATGGCCCAGGGACTTCTTATGCATGTTTGCCATTTTAATGATGATTATTGGGGTTTTAGGGTGCGTCAACCCCATTGGGTTATATTGCACCCATAACAAGGTTGCCTAAGCACGCGTCAGACTGTCACAAACGAATATAAAACATCGGTAGCTATTAGGGCGCTTGATCTAAGATCTGTGGAAACAAATAATCAGTTAGGCAGGTGCATATATTACGTCAAATCCCATCTCCGCAAGGAAGCATAAAACTGCTCCATTGTGTATAAATCGGTAATAATCTCCCAATAAATCCTTCAACCTCAGAGCATTTGCATCTTATCCGAAGTGGCGCCTACGTTCTTCTGTGTATGCTTGGCACGCCACCAGCACATGGTGCACAGTCAGCGCGGCATTACACCTAACACATTTCGGCCTGTCGTCCCCGCACAATAAATACCTGTGTTGCTAGAGTGTGACCAATTCTGAGACGACAGATGGCTACCTCGTCCCTTCTAGTTTGGCTGAAGGACGAGGGCCACGGAGCTAAGGTTTGATTTGACTTAATTTGTTGAACTCCACTTGGTCCCATTTGCCCTGCCACTGTCTGAGAATAAATGATGAGATAATTGGGTAGTAGTCACTGGCAGGGAGTGGGAGAACGCGACTCCTTGGCGCTTGTGCTGCACGCCTTGCAGCCCTGTCGGCCAGCTCGTTACCACGGATTCCGACATGTGCTGGAATCCAGCAAAGTATGACCTGTTTTCCCATGCGATGCAGCGAAGTAAGGTGCGATAAAATGTCTCGTACGATGGCATGTTGCTGGTTAAAACTGTGCAGCGCCACAAGACTGCTCAGAGAATCAGTCAAAATAACATGCAAAATATCGTCGTCAACCTCGATGTATGCAAGAGTTTTGCTGATGGCCATCAGCTCCGCAGTGAAGACCGTGGCGTGTGGCGGCATTTTACACAAATCCTATAATTGTTGATGGAAAGAACTAAATATAGGCATCACTCACTTGTTATCTCATGATAACCTCATTCTTTGTCCATTCTGTAAAAAAATATAGCCCATAAATGCACCATTTCAGTCAGCAGATCTGACCCAAATCATATATTTACCATACCTTTGACCCTAACTTAGTGTAGCTATAACTTAGTGGTAAATAGGGTCTTATCGTGATTGTTATTTTGGTGCACAAAGAACATATTTTTTTTACCAGCAAGCACAAGCATTGGTTGAAAAGCAAAATAATACCAAAAAGGAGGGCTTTCAATTGGTTCACATACAATAACTAATTATTGAAAGCTTTATAAATTTGCAAGGTAACCTAGCATAAAATTAGCCAGCCTAATCTATGTTCTCAGAGAAAAGTATCAAAATATTGAAATAAAAGGACATAACCTAACCAGGCCTATCCGTCTTTTTTTTCGTGGAGGAAAAACATTGTCAACATGCAAACAAAGCAAGAAAAACACAACAACATAAAGTTGCAAATGATGTAAACATCACTAATACAAAAAGTTTCAGGATTACCCAGGATATTGGCTGGTGGGAATATTATGGTGGGAATAGCTGATGGTAGGAGACATTTGATTATCTGCAAAGAGGCAGGGTTGAGCAGCTCTTTCTTTAGGTTTCTTCTCTGATCAATTTATTTGAAATGCTTGGAGCATGCTCTTGGTTCCCAACATTTGAGAACTTAGACATGTTTTATTGTATGCTAAGATATTTTGCTAAGGCAGAATCCTGATAAAATGGTGTAACCAGATTTCTTCTTTATTAAAGTTGCCTGCCCAGTGCCACCTCTGGTACTGCACAGTAAGGCATGACACCTGAAACAGAGATGTGTTACATTCAAACATTCTATCTAGATGCTGAATTCATACTACAGGAAATCAGACTGCAACTCATGGAAAGTTTCAGGAGGGCATTCATAGCATGACGATTGTATTGTACATAAACGTTCAATTATGCATGTATCGTCAATAATCCATGCAAAAATAATAAAGGAATAATGCACCATGCCCTGGGTCTAGCTGGCCTAGAAAGAGCTATGTTTGCAATTATTTGTATGTCAATGTAGGTAGGTAGGTAGTAGGTACATGTTTGGAAAAATAGGCTGCTCTTGGATTTTTGAATTCAGAACACTATCCTCTCCAGAAAATTGTTTCTTGTTTTCTCATCTAGAGGTTGAATCTCCTAAGTCACCTCCTATGTTTGACAATGAGCTGCTGTGATCAAGTAAAAGTGCTCAAAATTCACCCGAAGTGGGTGCAAATTGAGTGGATGCATAACGTTTGAACAAAAATATTCTCCATACTGGATGACTACAAAATATTCCTCTCAACATGCAATATTACAATGCACAAATCCAACCTTGCCTATGCATGATAAAAATATGTGTCGGAACAAATGTTCACTGGAAAGAACAGGACAAGATTAATAACTCAGTCAGCGGAACATAAATATATTTGCTTGTAGAGGAGGCAAAATAAAAGTAACCATTGCGTATGATTTGAGGAAAGTCGTCTGCAACCATATTGATACCATAATAAAAAACCTTCGGATGACGTCATGTGGGCTTGAAGGAAAACTTCGATCTACCTTCTAGAAAAGATATCTTGCGTTCTACTGATCTTGCGCAGTAGTACCAGGGCGGCAGCAGTACCCTGTTACGGGGATGCTGAAGATTCCCTTAATTTTGAAGATTAACTTTGATAAGTGATAATGAGAAATTTTGTGATTTCTAAGATTGATGTCCACGAAAGTATTCAGGCAGATGGCAGTTGCATTCGAACAGACTGTGGAGGACCATACATTGTCTCACCGGATCCTGATAGCAACACTGTATTTATGTCTGATTCGAAACATGCTGTGAAGATCAGTAATGGCAAGGTCAGTGGTTGGTATACCTATGACGTAAATATCTGCCTGCCTACCTATTGCAGGTGTTCGAAGTGCTCATGCAATTTTTTCAAAATATTTTTAAAATGCGGGGCACATGGTGTGCACCAATCAGGGTAGGTCGGGGAAGTGGGTGGGAGCAGAGTGGGAAACTTACTTTCCAGGTTGGGAGTCAGAGCGCATGGCGATTTCTTCCGGAGTACATTTTCATGGACATTATTTTTTTATACATGGAATCTGTTTACCAGCAACTGACCAGAAAAACCTAAATCAGTACCTACATAATATGCATACATAATATCATTCTTATTTTTGGTCAAATAAAATGCCAAAACATGCAAACAAAGAAGTGAACATTGGATGGCACCGCCCGGCAGAGACCCGTAATAATCAGCGCTGTTTCGTTTCTTATAACTCACAGGAGAAATGCATTTTCCTTTCACTGTTGGTCTCAGTACAAGGCTAGCCATATGAAAAACAAACAAAAATACTTCACACTTCCCCTCAGCTCAGAGCGCATACCTACCTATGCAGCCAATTTCCCACGTGATACGAACGCAACTCCGCTACCGCACACACCACAGTTGGATGTGATCAAAGCAAAGGATCAGTCAAGGTCTTGTGTTTACTGTTAACTTGTGTGGACACTGTTAACCATGTGTTCAAAGTTGCTAATGGTTACGACGTCATATACAAAATACCTTGCATTGATTGGTTGACAGACAGATTTCAGAACAGAAAACGCTAACGCAGCCAATTTGATTGGTGGCCTCCGGGACTCCGGAGACGTCTCTTAAAACTGTCAAAGTTTCCAACTATAGGGTGGCAGAAACACAGGTATTCTGAGATGGGGCTCCAGAGCCGGAGAACAGTGTTCTCAGTGCGCATGCGCATCATCTTGCAAGTTGCTGTTTGCGCGTTGTTGTCGGCAATTCCGGTGGTTGATATTGATGGAGTGTGTGAAGCTGTGGTCTGGCTGCTGACTGCTACAAAAAGTGATTGGTTTGAGTGGTGACCGTAAGTGGAATAACCAGCGTTTTTTTGGGTGTCTTTCTGTATTTGTTTTTATTGATATCTTTGTTCCCACATTTGTGTCGGAGTACATGTGAAGCCCATCCTATCCAGTATGAACCTGGAGTGCAAAAATGTTTTCAGAGATAGAATCTCTTAAGAAGTGCCTTAATTCCCACCCTGGGTGGGAGTTATCTGAAAACATTCTGTTTCCATAACACTTACATTTGGATGTCTCCCACATCATGTTCACAGCATAAATAACAAAAAGATGGTGGTGTTCATAAATGATGGACATTTCTCTACCAAAATATTATGGTCTGATCCCATAGTTCTACCATTTTTTGTGTACAGAGCTAGCAAAGTCTGCAGGCACCATTTTAGACTTCTGAGAGCAGTTGACTTAAGAAAACCATCAGGAAGTGATCTCCCACATTTGTTTTGCAACTTCACCAGTATTTTTTTAGCAGCTGCTAATAGCTTGCACCACAACAGCTACAGTTAAGTAATCCTGCACAACAACATTTTCGTGTTCAGAATATGGCAGTGATAAATTATTCAAGGAATAGGGTGGAATATGCCACTCACTGAACACTGAATCAACATCCTTTCCAAAGAAGTATCGGCATCATGCTTCTTGGTGTGTGCTTGTGAAGTCTTAATGCCATGTTTCTTACAGCATCCTGTTTATAAGTATCATACTTATGCTTAATCATAATGGATCCAGGATCATGATAACTAACATCCCATAGTGCAATTACAGGTAAAAGGAATACCTATCATGTGCTGTACTATGTAATACCAGTTTATAGCATTGACATTTGCATTGCTATCATTGGTATCGGTATTCCCAAATTAGGCACCTCCAAAAAAACACTCAAAACAAGTAGTTATATGTATACAATTGTTTCAAAACTGGGATTGAAGGACCAAAGTAGTTTATACAGTTTTATTTGCATGACGATTTAGACATCCTGCTATACTTGTTACGACATCTCACACCTAAAGAGAATTCAATATTTTAACACTGGAATATGGCATACCACTACAAAATAATTATTTGTTTTAAAGTTGCTCTTTGCAAGTGGTTAGAGGATTTTCATCAAAGGGAACTGTTTGAATATGGATACCTTGTTTGTTTTTGGGTTCAGTAAACACAGTACAAGTACAATTACTGGTTTGGCCATATGGAAGCAGCAGCAGAGTTATTTGTTTCATGATGTCTTAAGTGTTTGGAAACCCACCTCTTCCCTTACCTACCTACCTAGGTTGGTAGGTACTGTGCTGGGGATCCCTCACAAGGGCAGGGGTCCAAGTCAATGCAATGTGTATGAATGTGACTAAGATGATTTGACCACCCATTTTCTGTGCCAATGCTTACTTGTCAGGTTGTGAGCAAAATAACACAAAAAAGGCTTTGTGTTAGGTAGCATAGCATCAAAAGGAATGTTAAAAATATAATAAAAATACAGTATAAACTAACCTAACCTGGGGAAACCTCCCTTTACAGACCAAAATAAAAAGAAATATAATTATACAAAGTTAAAGCAAGGCATTTTGTGACAAATTTCAAAATTAAGAAAGCCTAACCTAACCTAACATAAGCTGCTTTCAAAGAAAAAATAAGTTGAATTAAAAAAATTGCATCTTTTTTCAACTTAAAAAAACCTACCATAACCTAACATAACCAAACCCAACCCATTTGTTTGCTTTATGGAGGCAACTGTGTGAAAAACTTGTCTTGTTACCATCCTAAAGCACAATAATACCTGCTTTCTATTGATTTTTATGTCACTGGGGGACATAACAGGATAGGGGTCATGCAGTGTTAAAATAATGGATTTTCGTTAGGTGTGCAATGTCGAAACGAGTACAATAGGATGTCAAAATTTGTCATGGAATTAGTGTCATTTAAAATACTTTTTGTCCTTCCAGCTCACATTAAAGCCAGTAGTGTACTTATGACTGTACCATGGATGTGCTGCCACGGCCCGCTGGTGGGCTCCCAGGCGTGCCGAGCCGTGTGAGGGGCGCTGCCCTCCTGGCGACGGAGGCGTCGCAGTCGTGCGCCAGCGCCTCAAGCTCGGTGTCCAGTCACGGCCACCAGACGAACCGCCACGACAGCTGTTTCATCTTCGTGGATCCGAAGTGTCCTTCGTGCAGCTCCTTCTTCACGGCACTCATAAGCCCACGTGGCACCACGACCCGACCGCCCCAGAGCACGCAGTCGGCGTCTGTGGACAATTCCTCTTGTCGGGTCTTGAACTGGACGAGGTCGGGGTCCCCCACCGCTGGTCAGCTAGAGCGCACCGCCGCCAGTACTCGGGCGAGCACCGGATCCCGCCGCGTGGCCGCGGCAGTGTCGTGTACAGTCAGGCCTGGTCCCTCGTCCGCGACGAAGAGCACGCTGGCACTGGCACGCTCCGCCTCCTCTTCTGCCGCCGTCCGCTCGTCCGCCGGGTTGGAGGCTGTTAGCCGCGACAGGGTGTCCACCACCCGCATCGCGTCGGTGTGGCGCAGCTCCACCCGGTACTGATATGCCGCCAGTTGGAGCGCGTATCGCTGCATACGTCATCATCATCATCATAGCGTTTATTGCAAGCATCTTGCAGTTCTGTTGGACATTTTCTCAGTGGTGCAAAAGCGCTAGGTGCTTGAATCATGGCACCCATCTGAAGGTGTGGATTGGCCATGTAGTATGATCCCCATGTAGCAGGATACGAAGCTTAGTTAGTGGCTGGGATTCTGGCAGAGATGTTGTGAAATGTTGTTGAATAGTTTATTTGGGGGCCAATGAGATTTGGACAATCTAGAATTAGTTGCCGAATATTTTCGTTTTCGCAGCCGCAAGAACATTCGAGAGATGCACGTTTTTTAATTCGAAATAGATGGGAGTTTAGATGAGACATATCAACCCTAAGTCTGGTATGGAGGGATGGAGGGAGTTTCCTTTCTTTGATCCGAAAGAGTAAAATTTTGGTGGACTGGGCACACCGAACTGCTGCGTGATCGCTTTTTTAAGGAGATTTGGGGGAGACAGCGACAGCGCTTCCGCTCAGGCTGTTCCAAAGACGTCCGGTAGCTGGGGAGAACGATTTTGTAAAGGATGATGTATGGTTTGCAGCTACTGTGTGATGGCTGGTGTTACGAAATTCCCTACCTATCTCGTGCACACGTGTTTCAGGTAGGATAGTACTGATATAGTTCGGTGTGTTCTGTTTTGAGTCGCTTAATTTATGATAAAGTATCAGCTTGTGTATGCGTCGTCTGGTATGTAGTGAGGTCCATCCTAGTTCGAGTCGATTTTGTCGGTAGATGATCTAAAGAGTGTCGCGGTTACTAGCCGTCCTGCTCGTGCTTGTAGAGTCTCTAGTCGTGGTGCGTCTTGGATTGTAATTTGTCCATCGTAAATAACATCACAGTAGTCAAAGTGAGGTCTGATGTATGTGGTGTATATCTGATCTAGAATCGGTCTGAGTATATATTTTACAATAGGGTACAGTCGACCAAGTGCTCTGCTAACCTTTTTGCAAATTATGTTTATGTGCTCGTGAAAATGAAGATCTTGGGACAGGTTAAGTCCAAGATGGGTATGTGTGTCATGTATTGGTATGCTATCGCCTCCAAATATTAGTGTTGGCGGGCTGTGCTGACGTTTGTGTGAAAATGTTTGTTGAATTGTTTTCGAAGTGTTGAATGTGATTGCCCATTCTGGGCCATATTTATGTATTTCGTCGAAGTCACGTTGCAGTGTCCGTTGCACAGCGTCAATGTTGGCAGTCGTGTGAGAGACATACAGCGAAGTGTCATCAGCGAATAAGGGAATTTCATGTGTTGTACGTTTTTGAAGTTCGTCAAGATACATTAGTGATAAGAAGGGACAGAGCTTGTGGACATCCCGCATTTATAATTTGGGTCGTTGAAAAACCATCACCAATCCGTACTCGTCTTCTGTTTAGTAGATATGATTGTAACCAGTCATGGAGTGAGTCAGTAAGTCCAAATTGGTTTTTGCATTTGAAGAGGAGCTGAGCCCTTTGTGCCAGATCTTATCAAAGTCGCGAGAAATATCGAGATAGATGGCAGTAAAATCATGTCCAGAGTCCAGCGATTTGTACAGGTAGTGCGTCAGGTACAGCAGCTGCTTTTCTGTGCTATGGCTGCGGCGATACACATTCTGTTTATCTGTAAGTAGATAATGTTGAGTAAGATGGCAGTAGATATGTCTATAGACAATTTTCTTGAATATTTTTGACAATGCTGAGAGAATACTTACGGGACGATAGCAAGTGTAGTCTGATGTTTGTATATCTGATGTACAGAACCCTTTGTGTTTGTATATTGGTCTAATGTCTGCTTCCTTGAATCTGCTTCCTTGAATCTGCTTCCTTGAACCTTCTGTAAGTGATTTATTGAATAACCTTGAGAGAGGTTCTGAGATCATAATGGCTGCTTGGTTGGCTGGTTATTTGAATTTTAGGGCGCATCGACCAGGTTTGGTCATTTAGCGCGGTCCTTCGAGCGGTGGTATCGTATCTTCTCTGATTAGTCCTGCTTAGGCATGCAGTGTTTGGTTATATTTGCAGGTGTCATACTTATGATCTATGAGCTTTTGCACTTGCCATTGTATGTTTTTTTATGTTAAAAAAAAATTGTCTATTCATGCTAGTCACAGAGTTCCATTGATATCTCCAAAGGTCCCAGTTACTATCTTTGTTGCTTTGCCTCCCATGCCGGAATAGTCTGTCTCGTTTTCTAATATGACGTTTGAGCTGACCTGTTAACCACGGTTTTTGACGTGGCCTTTGTGGTACAATTTGTATGGGAATACATGACTTGCCAGCGGTTAGAATGGCAGATATGTACTGGTCAGTTGCAGTGCCCAAGTCATTGTCCAAAAATTTATCCCAATTCGTGTTTTGTAGCAGTGTAGTTAGTCGTGCTGGGTCTAGTCTTGTGTAATCCCATATGAAAAGGCAACATATGCGCAGGGTGGATTCCTGAATTTTAACTTTGGCCCAAATCCATTCCTCGCCCTCTATTTCTAATTCACTGAGCCTTTTGATCGACAGTGATGCATCTGCATATATTGCAACACCGCCCAATTGTCTATTCCTATGGCGTAATAATACATGATATCCGTTAAGCTGGTACATAGATGGATTGATTGTTTCATCTAGTTTAGTTTCAGTTAAACCTAGGATCTTAATACGGTTATTTTCAACCAATTGCTGCAGTTCATCTTGCTTGTTTCCTGCATTAATACTGTTAATATTTAGGTGAGAAATATTCAATTTCCGTGGTAACATAGGTGCCCCTCTATTTTTTTTACTATTGATTGTATTCTTATTTAGTGCTACCTTGTACGTGGAAGTGGTGTGAGAAGTTTGAAGTGAATGTAGAAGACTGCAGTTAGGCACGGTCCATGTGGAAGTGGGTGAGGTGGTAGGCAAGTATAGGATAGCAAGACGATTACCAGCCGTTGGGTGCGTATGGCTAAGATCAGTTCCCGAGCGAGGTGTGTGGTTCTTATAGGACGACACGGCCGGTCGTGTAGTGACTCGCAGCCTCAAATAAGGTGTCTGCAGCTGAGGGCGCCGGCGGGGACGCGACACCATGCTCCGTTGAGCGGCGGCGAAACCCAGACACATTAGTGTTCGTGGCAGTGGCAAGTGACACCAGGTCATTACTATTGTCATAATCCATAGACTAGGACACCCTATTATCGAAAGCAAGTCTACATAGGACTCAATTTGACTCGCACAATGTCAGAGACTAGCCGATGCATTCCGAGGTCGAGACATGACACACATAGGCATACCAGGGCACAGCAGGTAAGACGAACATGTGTACACACATTCGTGCAACAGAGTTATCCTTAATAATTAAACATAGCACTCATGTAATATATAATATAAGCACTCGTGTAATATATACGTGCCGCGGCCAGGCACGGCAGCTCCCGGTCCGGGCTCAACATCCGTGACAGAGTCCTGTTGTCCACCACCAGTGTGAAAGGCCGCCCGAAGGTAAACTGGTGGAAACGTTTCACCGCGAAGGACACGGCCAGTGCCTCCTCCACCTGGGCGCACTCGCGCTCAGTGGGGCTCAGGGTCCGGGAAGTGTATTGCACTGGTCGTTCCATCCCGTCCGACATCGCCTGGAGCAGGGCCGCTCTCAGGCCGGGCGAGCTGGCGTCTGCGACCAGTCGCAGAGGCAGAGCCAGATCGTACCGCATCAGAACGGGTGCTGTTACCAGCATCTCCTTCACACGGGTCACGGCCGCTAAGCAGTCTTCGGTCAATCTCCACTTCACGTCCTTCAGCAGAGCGTATAGCGGAGCCAGCACCGTCGCCAGGTATGGCAACAGCTGCTGGTAATAGCTCATGAAGACGATGAGAGACTTCAGCTGGTGGACGTTTTGCGGTTCCCGTGCCAGTTTGATGGCGCTGGTCTTCTCCACCAGAGGGCGCAGTCCTGATGCCGGCACCTTCCACCAGAGGTACACCACCTCCTTCAAGTCAAATTCGCACTTTTCCATGCTGAGCCGCATTCCATCGTCCTCCAGTCGTGTTAGGACCCCGTCCAACCGCTGAAGTAGCTCACGGTCATTGTTTGCCGTGACGAGGATGTCGTCGAGGTAGCACACAACCTCGGGGAGACCATCCAGCACACGGTCCATGATGACCTGAAACACCGCCCCACAGACGCTGATGCCGTAGGGCAGTCTGTCCATACGGAACGCACCCCGGTGCGTGGTGACTGTCGTTACGTCCTTGGATTTGTCGTCCGGCTTGGCAAACTTCTTGCCCTTGATGCTGGCAAAGAGCACATCTGATGTGGCACGGGTACTTCACTCGCTCCAGCTGCGGGTTGACTGTGATCCCGTAGTCTGCACACAGTCGCAGTCCATCTTACTTGGGGATGGCCACCAGAGGTGTGCCCCAGCCAGAGAAGTCATCAGGCTGCACCTTCTCTGCTATGCCCTGGATAACCCATCTGTCCAGCTCGCGCTAGATGGCATCCTGAAGGGCGAAGGGAACAGGCCGGGTCCCCCAGTACACTGGCTGGGCTCCACCCTGGTGGGGATCCTGCCAAACTCCTCCCCGGACACACTGGTGTCGGTCAATCATCTGTTGTGGCATCAGCAGCCTGGACATCACTGAGCAAATCGCAGCTGGAGCCAGTAGAGTAAAAATGTTTCATTTTTTAATGTCACATAACCTTGCCTAACCTAGCTTAATTGGTAAATTCTTAGCTTAAGGTAACTTTTGATTCTCTTGACTTTTTAAACGCAAAATAACCCAATTGGGGTTGACGCACCCTAAAACCCTAATAAATAACCCTTGACTTTTTAAATATGATGTTCATGAACATGATTAAGACTATGTGACCAGCAATTTTTTCCCTGCAAATGCTTACTTTTCAGTAGACTGCAGTCAATACAGTTGATGATGTCATAACCATTTGAGGGTGTTATAGGCATGCCACAGAGGGAATACAAAATCCGAGTTCTTGCTGGGGTGGCTTTATGAACCAGGGTTCTATTGTTAAGCAGAGCTTGTTGCATGAACCCTGGTCCCACCACCCGGTCCATGAATTCCAGTTCAATGGCAGAATTTTGACCGAAAGTTTAACGTGCTGTCAATGCACCGACACGGCCGCCCAGTAGCTCGTCCCTGGCCTTACCGGGCCAGCTGCCAACTGACCATCCCAGCCAGGGGCTAAATGCGAGCGCGCGTAGCCACTCGAACCCTGTTTTGCCAGGACCCAGCGCTCTAGCCAACTGAGCTACTGGGGCCGCACCGGGGAATGTGCTGTGATACTGTATTTTGCAAACTAGAGCTGCAAGGACTTCACATTCCTTAATGGGATGGCCTGGGCTATGGCTCCTTTGTTTCTTCCTCGCTGGTGTTGTCAGACTGACTAGTATTGTGATCAGGCTGTGGTTTATATAGCTTTGATGCTTCAAGAATGAAGCATCAAAGCCTCCGAACCTCCTGGTCCTGGAATTCCTTCAGGAATAAGTAACATCCAAGATATTGCCTCAAATATCTGGACTGCACGCTCTGAGTGACACCATGGTTTATGACAAACTGAGAACTTGCATGATTGTCCAAAAAGAACGCTGAATAATTGTGTGAGGCACTGGAGCACAGCAGAAGTCATCTTTACACTGATAACATAGTTGGCTCAATTTGACTTGACTGCTGACATTGCTGCTTCAATTCAGACTTCTATAACTACATATAATTGTTATATACTAAATCATTATAAGAACCTGACCTAGACTAATATAATGTAGCATAATAAATATAATGTAGGATTACATAGCCTAACCTGGAACAACCATAATTTCTCCCAAAATTTATCTGATATGGCACCATCAAATCTTAATGACATCATTAGCTCTGCCATTAGCCCTAACTACATTGCAAAGAACTTCTGGCTTTGATCAACATTTCCAGTAACATTGTCATTGGAAGTGTCTGGTGTCAGGAATGAATTTGGAATTTAGCCATAAACATGATGTTTTCAACATGATAGTGTTGAATTGATTGCAAGAAGCATTTAATTTTTTTCTTTATCACATCTGTGACACACCAGGCATGGATAATAATTCGTTACTGGCTATATTTACACAGTGCACATTATGATTAATAATTTCTTTGCCAACTGAAAAGTAGACATTTGCAGAGAAAATGGTTGGTCCCATCACATTAATCATATTGATTAACATGGTATTAAATGTTTTATGAAGAATACAAAATGACCTTGAACTGCAAAAATACTGTCTAATCTCCCTTTGGAGAAAAATCTCACGAACAGAATTGGAAAAACTTGAAACAGTGAACTTTTATATTTTATAAATAATAAAAAAAAAACAACCCATCCTTACCTAACCTAACAAAACCTTCCTTTGAAGAAAACCGTTTTTTAATTAAATCAAAAATCTAAACTAATCTAACATAACCAGACCTAACCAATTTGTTAGCTTTATGGAGGCAAAATGTGTGTAAAACATGTCTAGTGAACACCTTAATGCACAATAATACCCAGAATTTGTGTAGAAGCCAACACCTAAGAGCAGTTTGTTTGATCTTGAACACAATTTGAGCTTATTGAATTGATGTTCGTGAGATATGAATGCATTGGTATATGTCATTGCATCCTGTTTTATAATATTATATTCGTACATAGTTACTATGAAAATATTTTGGTAAAATTTGGACGCATGTTTCAGGCAATCACTTGCTTCAAGATATCTGACTACAGCAAACACTCAGATGAAGATGATTTGGTATCAATTGAATGGCTTCCAGACCGCCAAGCTCTCCTTATTGTTACAAGGCGAGGAAATTTCTTTCTTTGTCATGGTGTGGAAGAGGTAAGTACAAGGGCATCATACATCTGATCAGTGTCTAGGTTCAGACTTTGTGATGGCTAAATTGTGGCAAATTTACAGTTGAAGGTAATTTTTTTTAATTCCTAAAATTTATTTTTTCAATGCAATGTTTAAGGATGTGGTTAACATGAAGCAACCACTTATTTACTCTGTAAATGTAATGTAAATGTAAACATAGTTTTCAGTTGACAGGTAAGATATACCCAAATAAGGGGCTTGGAGTTGGGTGGTATAGCATACAAAAATAATGTTTAAATGGATAAAAAGTAGCCTGACCTAACCTAGCCTAACTTTCCATGCAAGAAAACAACCTTTAACCCTCAGCATCTTTCAGTCAGATCCTCACATCCTGTCTTGGGACCCTTTTATGCCCCTCTAATCTCCAAACTAAGCATTGCACTAAAACGGAAGTAGTGTGATCAGAAATGGCTCGACGAGTATGGTCCGGAACCACATTCAATCTTTCCCTCAAAAAGTGATGTCACTAGGGGAGGTCTATTGGATCATACCCAACATCATGTTTTTGACTCCGAGTTCACTTTTTGGGTAGATTTTAAAGACAACAATTATTTGGAATCAGAACAGATGGTCAAATCGACCATGATCCCACAATATTTGCCCACCCAAAAATGAACATTTTAAGTTTGGGAAATTTGTCAAAATATGGAGTTTTCAATTTTGTTAAATTTTCTTTTTCTAATGGGTAGAGCACACTGGGAGGTGTTGTTTTAATCCACCCCATCTTGGAAGGTCATTATGCACCCCTAAAGGTTTCCTGCAGATTGTGAGATAAAAAAAACAGGGCATGGCAACATACCGAAATTTGACATTTCGGTATGCTGCCACAAATTTGGCATATTGTGTAAAATATTGAGGTCAGGTCATCTACGGTCAACGAGTTATTCAAGATCAAGTGAGGCCACCTCCAAAAAAAAGTTAAACCAGTTGTCACGCTTTAAGGGGTAAAGCTATTTGAATGAAACTTTCAGCGTTTGCTTATCTTTAGCGATGCAACAAAACCGACCAAAGGAATTTTTGATTTGTTTCTACATTTTGTATGATGCATTAGTTTTCCATATTTGCCCATTCAGGATAAAATGTAGGATTTTTCCTAAAATAAGCATTTCATGAGGGCAAGCCGACTTAAAACGACGTTTTGCGGGCGACCTATTTAGGAGAAAAAGGAAAAAATGCCAAAAAATTGACAACTCAAAATGTTTGGAAAAAGTTGATTTTTTTCGGGTTAAAAAATGTTTAGGACGATAATCGATTTCGTCTTCATTTTCCGATCAAAAGTAATTTTTATTTGTAAAATTTCCCTAAAATGAACTCCCCAGAGCCAAAAAAATGATGGCCATCATGATCACTACTAGTGATCGTCACACCTAGTGACGTCATTTTATTTTAGGGGGTACAATTTTGGGTGTGGTTTCTGGCCCTACTCCTCGAGCGCTTTCCGATGGCACCACCTTCGTTTTTGTGTAACACTTAGTTTGGAAATTAGAGGGGGATGGGTATATATGGATCCCCTGGACAGGATGTGAGGATCTGACTGGAAAGACGGCAGGTTAAGACAACTTTCCGTCATAAAAGTCTTTGCTTTTGCCAGAATCTTTGATGTTGGTTCTAAGGGACCTGAACATTTGCGTACAACGTGTCAAATTGATGTGGGAAAAGGTATGCCGATTTTCGGCACACCGCCACACGCCACTTCTTCAATATCCGCGGAAAACCTTCTGGAGGGGAGGGACGTAAAACTGCCCCCCGAGACCGGCAGGTTAAAAATGGTAAAGTTTGTAACACTTTTTTCTCCCAACTTTTTAAATCAAAATTTAATGAAACCTAACCTAGTCTGACCTGTTGTTTTGAGAAGAAAAACAAAATTGTGAAGAATTTTGCAAGCAAAAAAAGAAGAAAACTTCTCATACTTGAGAGGAAGGCTTAACCTAACCTAACCAAACCTAACATCTTTATTTTCTTCATGGAGCTAAAATATGTGTAAAACTTATATGCCTTAAACTGTAATAATGCCTAATTTGTAACACTGGTTATACACCATACATGTGGTGTATAACCCTGTGGTCGTGCACCATGTATATCATGTGTGACCTGAGTGATTATGCTCCATGCATATGATGTGTAACCTTGGAAGTTATTCCCGATATGTATGACACCTAGTTATACACACCAGGGCAGTTCCAGAAATTGTTATCAGGGGAGGAACACTTGTGTGTTATAATGATGTTTAATATTTATGTGGGCAGGTGGAGCTGGTGGCCTCTATATCAGACAACCTGCAGGCACTGGCATGGAGTCCTGACCTCGAGCTGGCTGCACTGGTGTCTGGTGGACCCCGCCCTCCTGATGATCACAGCCGATTTTGAGCCCATCCTAGATGTGCCAATCTTCACAGAGGAGTTTGGGAACAGTAAGTATACAAGGCATTAATTGCTTATGTAATCTGCATAGCTGCTGTTGGTAGCAAGATCATTACGGGCGTGACTCCGGGGGTCATGATATTCACTGCCCAGGACAGGACCAAGGCTTGGACAGTACCAAAATCCATGTGGGTTTCATCTCATAAACCAACTAATTTGTGTTTAAGGTTCCCTAGTTGCAGCTACCCAGCTCAGATTAGACCATGAGTGCGCCACATTTGTTTGGGTAAAAGGGTAGATAACCTGGATATTTTTCTAGCATAACATTAACTGTATGTATGCTGCACATGGTGATAACGGGCTTAGCAATCCGAATATACCCTGAACCAAAGGCCAAAGTTTGCCTTGCCACAAATATTCAAACTCTGGTCACGATTTCTCATTCTTAATGTTTCGAATTTTCGGGTGGGAAGTAAGTGTCGAGATAGTAGTTAAGTGTCACCTCGATTAACTGAACCACAACTTATGTTTCGAAAATTCAACATGACGTGTATGCTTACCAGTAGAAGACCCCTTGGAAAACACCACCTTTTTGGATGAACTACCAGGAATTATCAGAAGCACATTGGAGACCTAGCGAGCACACCCATTACACTCTCCCGCTCTTCCACTCACGCTCTAGATGTACAACGATCTCTCATATATTATCGTATTCTGTAGTCACTCAGCAATATTCGGATGCACTTTTTCCTTTTTGAATGTAGCAATGTTTGTGATACTGGTTTGATGTTTGATGTTTTGTTGTTGATGGGCACAGCCTGAAGCTGCGTGTGATCTGCAGTGGAGCCTGTGACCGTGGGCTGGGGGCGGAAGGAGACGCAGTTTCATGGCTCGGCTGGTAAAGTAGCAGCGGTGGCAACCAGCCGGGACGACACCGCTCACACTGAACTGTGGGATGACGGTCGGCCGCGCGTCACGTGGCGGGCAGACGGCCAGGTGCTGGCAGTCGGTGCCGTCTGCCCCGCAACAGGTGGGTGTCTGCACCTATCAGAGGGAGGTAGACGGTACCTGGCAATGAACTGAGAAGCTGAGCACTCAGGGAAAATGCATGCTCTCAATAGGCGTACAATATTGCAACATGATCTGCACCAGTTGCCAATGCGTGATGCCGTCCCGTTAGCTAAATTGGCTGAGTGTTATCCGGTATTGGCATTGATTCGCCACATTGGCTGGCATTTGACTCCTGGCTACGTTCGGCTGGTAGGTAAGATCCGATGAGGTCGGCGGTGCCACAGCATTTAGGTTGTGTCATAGCTTTGACGACACTCTTTGTGCTAAAATTCTGCTATTGGCATGAAGTGGATGGTTCAAGGTCTGTCTATGTAGGGCTCTCTCCTCACTGTCCGACCCTTTTTCGTAGAGCTATTTTTCCAAACATTGAATAAAGTTGAATAGTGAACAGCTGGCCAAACGCATCATGTCAGTAGCTGATCATTTATGCAGTGCCAGCGATCTGTGGTGACAGTTGGTGGCGCGCATTGAGGACGCAGTGGGGCCGTGGCGTGATTTGAGCCGTTGTGTGTGGCTGCTCAGGCGGCAGGCGGTTCGTGGTGTTCGCTCGTGACGGAAGTCGACTGTCAACCTCTGAGTTGGTGGCCGGCTTGGGTCAGAGTCTGGCGTGGCGGGCGTCCAGTCCGCTGATCGCCGCCGTTCAGCGGCTACCAAACAAGCTACAGACCATCTTTTTCGAGAAGAACGGCCTGCGGCATGGCGAGTTCACCCTGTCGTTCCCGCCTCCGGACACTGTTCACGTGAGTGGTGCGGTCGTTCGACACTCCCCTGCCGATAATCCATTGTGCCTTTCCTCGGTCATTATCTTGGATGGAGAACGAAGCGTTGGTTTCAATACGGCTGCAAATGCACGTGAAATTTTCATTACTTCTGAAAATGGAGTTAACACAAGGAAGAAAATATAATTGAACCATAGTTCGGTCAATCTAACTTTTCATAGACGGAATGGGATGGAGGTGTGGGGGCGGGGGAGGTAGAGTTGATTGCACATGCGAACTGTTCTCACGCAACCAAATCACAGGAGCGATGGCAGTTCCATTGCTGTTCCATTGCCTTTACCTCCTGAGGAAGCCTATCTTGTGACGACCCAACTGTCTTGTTCCATTGCTCTCGGGGTGGGGGTCACGGGCGAAAGTCGGGTGAAATAATTCCCATTTCTACTCAGCTAGGAGTTAGTTATTGGGGTTTAGGGGCGCATCGACTACAGAGGTTCGTAGCACGACGCCGTTCACGATGTCGTGACGATGCACTATGCAATGCATTGTCGAACCCCTAATGCTCAAAGCGTACAGTGGAATCGTCCTAATTTTACCACTGACTACCTACCCGGCATGACATTAGTCATGCACATACACTACAGAAACTCTTGTCACGTGATCGTTGTATAGAAAATAATCAAATGGTGAACAATAAATGCAAACCGATCGTCATGAGTGCTGTACCTCAAAGTCCGGAAAATGGATCAATCAAAGAATGAACCGAACCCCAGATATTGGCATGACGTTTTTGCACGCAGTGCAGTCACTAAGTGTAGGCTGTTTTATTGTTAGCTGGTGTCTGATGTAGGTTACTTTTGTGGGCGTTAAACTGTGTTTTGTGCTGACATTCTGACATGGTGGCCGGTGTGGGATGTGTGAGCGTGTGTATTCTGACGTTTGTCTAGGTGCGGGAGTTGCTGTGGAGTCCTGTCTCGGACGTGCTGGCCGTCTGGTTGGAGGCAGGCGCCGCCGATGCCGTGGTGTCCCGCGTCCAGCTGTGGTCCACCGGCAACTACCACTGGTACTGCAAGCAAGAACATGTGTTCCCCGCTCAGGACTGGGTTGTGGCTGTCTGTTGGCACCCAGGCACCGACTGCAGGTTAGACCTAGCATTATGAAGGTTGACTTTAGACCATGTCATGAGATGCTTGCCTTACGAACAGTACGGGCGCCATTATACGCCAGTTAAATTCGATACTGATGTCGTGAGGCGAGAATAAGGACTGTAACATGACAGCATGAAGGCAAGGTAAGGTTAGTGGCGCCACAGGTAGGAACAGATAAGATCAGTGCTGACATCACGGTGTATGCAGAGCGAAGGTCAGTGGCAGTGTCGCTGGGCGGAGGTGCAGCGAACGCCAGTTTTAACGCTATCTGCGACCGTGGCGAAGGTCAGAGATAATTTTGCCTTGGAAAATTTGAGGGGTGGCCCGTCAGCAATGTCTCAGGTTAATTATACTCTGTAGTATTTCCAAATCCAGATTCAGATCCAATTTCTTTGGCTGCTCGGTAAGCCCTAAATCCCAAATATATGCACTGTATTTAATGTTTACTTCATTTAAATGTGGAAGCGACCAGCGCCTATCGCCTGTAGGCGCCTATCGCCTATCGCCCATGACCAATGCGGACATGGAGCCGTTGACATCAGCGTGGTGTGTGGCCGGCGGCAGGCTGTTGGTGGCGACACGCCAGGGCCGCCTGCTGCAGCTCTCCTACCAGTGGCAGTCGGCGTGCGCGGCCGGCTCTGCCACGGCTGCCGTGGTGGACGGCTGCCGTGTGCTGGTGACGCCTCTGGCCGTCAGCACCGTGCCGCCGCCCATGTCCGACCACCAGCTGCACCTGCCGGCGGCCGTCAGCGCGCTGTGCCGCGGCCCACCCGACACCAGCCGCCACATGTGGGTCGTCACCAGCGACCAGCGTCTGCATGCCTTCAGACAGCGTGAGTGGTGTCGGCTGTACACACCGCGAGTGGTGCCAAATTCCAGTAGTGTGAGTGACCTTCAGGGTGTCTGAGTGGAGATGCTCTCGCACTCGCACTCGGGGTAATGTGTCATGGACGTATTCTTGTCTTCGAAATTTAGTAGGACAAGTTCCATCTGCAGATTACACATTTCGCCTGTTCTGAGATCTAGGGGACATCCATTCAAAACGTTTCCTTGCCACGTATTCTTTTGGGGAGGCGTGGGGAAATGTATCCTTTCGAAATATTACGAGCGACGTGTTTCCAGCCCTCTAAAGGAAGCACCGATATTGTGTGGTGCCCCGCCGGCACCACACAAGCGGCTTCTCCATTCCACTTTAGTAGTCATGTCGTCTCGTGGTACCGTTTGGTAGCTGGCATCTGATGTCTCGGCCGCTGTCTGATGTCTCGACTGCCGTCTGGTGTGTTGGCCGCTGTCTGATGTCTCGACTGCCGTCTGGTGTGTTGGCCGCTGTCTGATGTCTCGACTGTCGTCTGGTGTGTTGGCCGCTGTCTGATGTCTCGACTGTCGTCTGGTGTGTTGGCCGCTGTCTGATGTCTCGACTGTCGTCTGGTGTGTTGGCCGCTGTCTGATGTCTCGACTGTCGTCTGGTGTGTTGGCCGCTGTCTGATGTCTCGGCTGCCGTCTGGTGTGTTGGCCGCTGTCTGATGTCTCGACTGCCGTCTGGTGTGTTGGCCGCTGTCTGATGTCTCGGCTGCCGTCTGGTGTGTTGGCCGCTGTCTGATGTCTGGACTGCCGTCTGGTGTGTTGGCCGCTGTCTGATGTCTGGACTGCCGTCTGGTGTGTTGGCCGCTGTCTGATGTCTGGACTGCCGTCTGGTGTGTTGGCCGCTGTCTGATGTCTCGACTGCCGTCTGATGTCTTGGCCGCTGTCTGATGTCTGGACTGCCGTCTGGTGTGTTGGCCGCTGTCTGATGTCTGGGCTGCCGTCTGGTGTGTTGGCCGCTGTCTGATGTCTCGGCTGCCGTCTGGTGTGTTGGCCGCTGTCTGATGTCTCGACTGCCGTCTGGTGTGTTGGCCGCTGTCTGATGTCTCGACTGTCGTCTGGTGTGTTGGCCGCTGTCTGATGTCTCGACTGCCGTCTGATGTCTTGGCCGCTGTCTGATGTCTCGACTGCCGTCTGATGTCTTGGCCGCTGTCTGATGTCTCGACTGCCGTCTGGTGTGTTGGCCGCTGTCTGATGTCTCGACTGCCGTCTGGTGTGTTGGCCGCTGTCTGATGTCTCGGCTGCCGTCTGATGTCTTGGCCGCTGTCTGATGTCTCGACTGTCGTCTGGTGTGTTGGCCGCTGTCTGATGTCTCGACTGTCGTCTGGTGTGTTGGCCGCTGTCTGATGTCTCGGCTGCCGTCTGATGTCTTGGCCGCTGTCTGATGTCTCGACTGTCGTCTGGTGTGTTGGCCGCTGTCTGATGTCTCGACTGTCGTCTGGTGTGTTGGCCGCTGTCTGATGTCTCGGCTGCCGTCTGATGTCTTGGCCGCTGTCTGATATCTCGACTGTCGTCTGGTGTGTTGGCCGCTGTCTGATGTCTCGGCTGCCGTCTGGTGTCTCGGCCGCTGTCTGATGTCTGGACTGCCGTCTGGTGTGTTGGCCGCTGTCTGATGTCTGGACTGCCGTCTGGTGTGTTGGCCGCTGTCTGATGTATCGGCCGCTGTCTGATGTCTTGGCTGCTGTCTGATGTCTTGGCTGCTGTCTGATGTCTTGGCTGCTGTCTGGTGTGTTGGCCGATGTCTGATGTCTGGACTGCCGTCCGGTGTGTTGGCCGCTGTCTGATGTCTCGGCCGCTGTCTGGTGTGTTGGCCGATGTCTGATGTCTGGACTGCCGCCTGGTGTGTTGGCCGCTGTCTGATGTCTCGGCCGCTGTCTGATGTCTGGACTTCCGTCTGGTGTGTTGGCCGCTGTCTGATGTATCGGCCGCTGTCTGATGTCTTGGCTGCTGTCTGATGTCTTGGCTGCTGTCTGGTGTGTTGGCCGATGTCTGATGTCTCGGCCGCTGTCTGATGTCTGGACTTCCGTCTGGTGTGTTGGCCGCTGTCTGATGTATCGGCCGCTGTCTGATGTATTGGCTGCTGTCTGATGTCTTGGCTGCTGTCTGGTGTGTTGGCCGATGTCTGATGTCTCGGCCGCTGTCTGATGTCTGGACTGCCGTCTGGTGTCTCGGCCGCTGTCTGATGTCTGGACTGCCGTCTGGTGTGTTGGCCGCTGTCTGATGTCTGGACTGCCGTCTGGTGTGTTGGCCGCTGTCTGATGTCTCGGCTGCCGTCTGATGTCTCGGCTGCCGTCTGGTGTCTGGACTGCCGTCTGGTGTCTCGGCTGCCGTATGGTGTGTTGGCCGCTGTCTGATGTCTCGGCTGCCGTCTGATGTCTCGGCCGCTGTCTGATGTCTCGGCTGCCGTCTGATGTCTCGGCCGCTGTCTGATGTCTCGGCTGCCGTCTGGTGTCTGGACTGCCGTCTGGTGTGTTGGCCGCTGTCTGATGTCTCGGCTGCCGTCTGATGTCTCGGCCGCTGTCTGATGTCTCGGCTGCCGTCTGATGTCTCGGCCGCTGTCTGATGTCTCGGCTGCTCTGATGTCTCGGCTGCCGTCTGGTGTCTGGACTGCCGTCTGGTGTGTTGGCCGCTGTCTGATGTCTGGACTGCCGTCTGGTGTGTTGGCCGCTGTCTGATGTCTGGGCTGCCGTCTGGTGTGTTGGCCGCTGTCTGATGTCTCGACTGCCGTCTGATGTGTTGGCCGCTGTCTGATGTCTCGGCTGCCGTCTGATGTCTCGGCCGCTGTCTGATGTCTCGGCTGCCGTCTGGTGTCTGGACTGCCGTCTGGTGTGTTGGCCGCTGTCTGATGTCTGGACTGCCGTCTGGTGTGTTGGCCGCTGTCTGATGTCTGGGCTGCCGTCTGGTGTGTTGGCCGCTGTCTGATGTCTCGGCTGCCGTCTGGTGTCTGGACTGCCGTCTGATGTCTGGACTGCCGTCTGGTGTGTTGGCCGCTGTCTGATGTCTCGGCTGCCGTCTGATGTCTCGGCCGCTGTCTGATGTCTCGGCTGCCGTCTGGCGGCCACAGGCCGGCCGCGGGTTGACAGGCCACCTGTCGGCCGGCAGTAGCGGCGGGCCGCCAGTCAGCCGCCGTCGCGGACTCGCCGGTTCGTGTGACGGCCAGCGACAGGCCTGAGCTGGGCTCAGCTGCGCCGCGGCACGAGTGGCTCGCCAGCTGCACGGTGGACGCGGCGCCGGCGGAAGCTGCCACCTGGGCGTGGGTGCTGGTGACGCCCGAGCGACTGGCATGTGCCGCCCGCGTCGCGGCTGGCTACCAGGTCTGGCTACTGGACGCCAACTTGCCGGACACGGCCGATGACAGCCCGGCCAGCGTCAGCGTCAGGTACGATACAGGGACTGCCACACTGTCAGCGTCAGGTACGATACAGGGACTGCCACACCGTCAGCGTCAGGTACGATACAGGGACTGCCACACTGTCAGCGTCAGGTACGATACAGGGACTGCCACACCGTCAGCGTCAGGTACGATACAGTGACTGCCATACCGTCAGCGTCAGGTACGATACAGGCACTGCCACACCGTCAGCGTCAGGTACGATACTGGGACTGCCACACCGTCAGCCTCAGGTACGATACAGGCACTGCCATATCGTCATCTTCAGATGCAATGCGGTCATTGCCATACCATCAGCCTCAGGCACGATGCAGTTACTGCCATACATTCAGCCTTAGGCATGATGCAGTCACTATCATACCGTCATCCTCAAGCACAATGCATTCAGCCTTAGGCATGATACAGTCACTGTCATACCGTCATCCTCAAGAACAATACAGGCACTGCCATATCGTCATCCTCAGGTGCAATGCGGTCACTGCCATGCTGTTGGCTTCAGGTTCGATGCAGTCACTGCCATATATTCGGCCTCAGGCACGATGCAGTCACTGTCACACTCACACCCAGCCTTATATATGATGCAGTCACTGTCATACATTCAGCCTTAGGCACGATGCAGTTACTCCCATACCGCCAGCCTCAGGCACGATGCAGTCACTGCTATACCGTCATCCTTAGGCGCGATGGAGTCACTACCATATCGTCATCAGGTGCAATGCGGTCATTGCCATACCATCAGCCTCAAGCACGATGCAATCACTGCCATACATTCAGCCTTAGACACGATGCAGTCACTGCCATATTGTCATCCTCAGGTGCAATGTTGTCACTGCCGTATCGTCAGCTTCAGGCACAATGCAATCGCTGTCATTGTCGTCATCCTCAGGCGCAATGTGGTCACTGACATACCGTCAGCCTCAGGTACGATACAGTAACTGTCATACCTTCAGCCCCAGGTACTATTTCATTGCCATATCGTCATCCTCAGGTACAATGCAGTCATTGCCGAACCATCAGCCATCAGCGAGTTGCGATTTTTTCTGTCATCGGACACTCGTCCAGTAGTTTATCAAAGGATGCAGTCTATAATTACACCGCAGTGTAGAAGCCTAGTGTGGTTTTATCATCCACTTGTAACTGTGCTTCACAGCACTGATGGATCTAGGATTTTGTTGAAGGGAGGAGCGAAACTTTAAGGACGTCTTTGCAAGTGGAAAGAATACCTTCGACTTATAAATTCGTTGAGCGGGGAGAGTGCGTAAACTGGAGCCTGCTACAGGATACAGAATCTATTCCGTGTCACAGTATGTCCGAAGTAGCCTTCCCATGTTGTATAAGGGTTGGTTATTGATCAGGTGCTGAGACGGATCGCATACGCACGCTTTGACAAGTATACGTGGCTGTAATGGAGTTTCGATACCGTCCCAGCGAAGTCTAGGCGAATGCCAACCGGGTAGGTTCTGATCCCCGGGTTCGGTTTCTGGTTATCGTTGTGTTGGCAAAGCCCGATTGGGCGAGTTTTGTCACTTGAGTTTGGTGCGTGTGCAGATGATGCCTTCGCGGTCAGGTGGTCAACACTGAATCCACGGCTCGCGAGTTGTGCTGACGCCGATGTCATATAAAGTAGGTGTGTTGCAAAACATCGTATGTGTTCTAAGCTGGGTTTGTTTAGGTTTTGTTTGTTCTGCGGTGGCTTAGTGTATGGATATATTCACTGTTAATTGAAAAATGTACCGTCAGCAAGAGATGAGATACAATATCTGCCATACACACCGCCAGCCCCAGCTACAACGCAGTCACCAACATATATACCGTCAGCCTCGGGTATAATGCAGTCGCTTCAATACCGTCAGTTTTTGGTACAATACCATCGCTGCCATAACCGTCAACGTGTTGGGTACAATACAGTTGTTGCCGTACCGTCAGCGTCGGGTACTATGGAGTCGCCGTATCATCCGCCTCAGGTACGTCATACCGCCAGCTTCCGGTACGGTACAGTCACTGTCATACGGTCAGCCTCAGGTACGATGCAGCAGTGATAAATTATTCGTGAAATAGGGTGGATTACACCACTTTCTGAACACTCAATCGACATCCTTCTCCAAGAAGTATGGACATCCTACTTGCTTATGAAGTTTTCGCGTCTCCTTTCTAACAGTATCTCGTGTATAGGTATCATACCAATGCTCTCGATAAGGAATGGTGATACACGGACATTTCGCAACGCAATTTCAGGTAAAGGGATAAACTATGTGATGTGGCGTACAGTACCAGCTTATAGCGTAGGTATTATTCTACCTATACCCAATATAGCTCTTCCTAAATTATGAAACTCAAAGCAAATGATAAAGGTACAGTCATAAGGACCTACACCATTGGTTCAAATTTCAGTCTGAAAGACAAAAAAGTATTTTAAATGACACTAATTCCATGACAGATTTCGACATCCTACTGTGCTCGTTTCGACATCTCGCACCTAACGAAAAACCATTATTTTAACCCTGCGATGCAGTCGCTGCCAAACGCTCCCCAGGTGACAAGCATCTGCTGAGAAGGGGTGCCCAGAAACCACTGCCGAATGATCAGTTGTCCGATAACGAGTGACCATTATCTCGACTAATCGGTGACAAAGCAAGGATTCACACCGAATGCAAGTTCACCTATGGTACCGTATCACATGTGTCGACAGTATGGCAGTACATGTATCAACAGTATGACAGTACGTGTATCAACAGTATGGCAGTACATATGTCGGCAGTATGGCAGTACATGCATTAGCGGTATGACAGTACGTGTATCGACAGTATGGCAGTACATGTGTCGACAGTGTGTCAGTACACTTGTCGGCAGTATGGCAGTACATATTTCGATAGTATGGCAGCACATGTGTCGCTTGTGCTGGTGGGTATATGGCAGCAGGTGCGGTCGGCCTGTGTCGGCGGTATGGCAGCACATGTGTCGCCCGTGCTGGTGGTTATATGGCAGCAGGTGCAGTCAGCCTGTGTCGGCAGTGTCACGGCACATGTTCCGTCTGTGCCGACAGTGTCATAGTACCAGTCTCGCCTGTGCTGTGACAGAGTAGCTGCGTCACATGTACGGACATTATGGCAATACCTCTTCACATGTGCGGGCAGTATGGCAGCACATGTGTCACATGTATGGGCAGTATAGCAGCACCTGTGTCACGTGTACAGGCAGTATATCAGCACATGTGTCACATGTACGGGCAGTATAGCAGTACCTGTGTCACATGTGCAGGCAGTATGGCAGCACCTGTGCCACATGTATGGGCAGAATAGCAGTACCTGTGTCACATGTACGGTCAGTATGGCAGCACCTGTGTCACATGTACGGACAGTATAGCAGCACCTGTGTCACAGTATTTGTCGCGTGTGTCGACAGCATGGTGGTGCGGCTGGAATGTGCACCCGTCAGTTTGACCCCGACCGGGTGCTCGCCGCCGGAGCTGGTGGTGCACACAGAGGACGGACGTTTCCTGTTACTGGACGCCAGCAGCGGTGCTCTAACTCCAATCACGCATCACAGCTCCGGGGACGAGCCTCGCCTACCTGTACCTGCTCAGCAGGTGGGTGTTGTGGAGGAGTCCTAACCCCCGTCACACATCACAGCTCCGAGGACGGGCCTCGTCTACCTGTACCTGCTCAGCAGATTGATGTGGAGGCTATGCAGGTGCAATGCGGTATTATAGTGTACAGTACAACGGGTGGTGGTGGTGTGGAAACCAGTGTGTAGTTGTGTGTAGTACAGCGGGTGATTATGTGATCAGGATATGGTATGGTAGTGTGCACTGCGTAGTACAGCGGGGAGCGATGTGGAGGTTAGGGAATGGTAGTGTGTGGTACATTGGATGGTGATGTGAAGGTCAGGGTATGGTAGTATGCGATACGGTGGGGAGTGATGTAGAGGTCAGGGTATGGCAGTGTGCGATACAGCGGGGAGTGATGTGAAGGTCAGGGTATGGTAGTGTGCGGTACAGTGGGGAGTGATGTAGAGGTCATGGTATGGTAGTGTGCGATACAGCTGGGAGTGATGTGGCAGTGTGCAATACAGAGGGGAGGGGACGAGTGGTCTAGGGGTAAGATGCTCATCTCACAATCGAAAGGTTGTTGGTTCGAATCTCACCTGTCGCTACTCTTCGCCCGCGACCAATCGTCGTGAGAGATTGGCGACGCTATATGACTCAACGGTCGACGTGTCGTAAAACCAATAACTAACCAACCAATACAGAGGGGAGTGATGTAGAGGTCAGAGTATGGTAGTATGCGATACAGCGGGGAGTGATGTAAAAGTCAGGGTATGGTAGTGTGCAGTACAGCGGGGAGTGATGTGAAGGTCAGGGTATGGTAGTGTGCGGTACAGTGGGGAGTGATGTAGAGGTCAGGGTATGGTAGTGTGCAGTACAGCGGGGAGTGATGTGAAGATCAGGGTATGGTAGTGTGCGATACAGCGGGAGTGATGTGGAGGTCAGGGTATGGTAGTGTGCAGTACAGCGGGGAGTGATGTGAAGGTCAGGGTATGGTAGTGTGCGGTACAGTGGGGAGTGATGTAGAGGTCAGGGTATGGCAGTGTGCAGTACAGCGGGAAGTGATGTGGAGGTCAGGGTGTGGTAGTCTGTAATACAGTGATGTGGAGGTCAGGGTATGGTAGTGCGCGATACAGTGGGAAGTGATGTGGAGGTTGTGGTACGGTAGTGTGCGGTACAGCAGGGAGTGATGTGTGGGCCATTTTATGGTAGTTATGATGCAGTGGGTGGCGGTATGGATGTATGGGTAGTGTGCATTACAGCTAGTGGTGGCGTGAGGACTGGATATTATTGCATAATCCAAGTGAGCTATTTTACTGAGCAAATGAGCACCTGTGTTTACGTGTCTGCACCTGTGCGACTTTACTGCACTTTTTGTGTCCAAGTTCGGTGGGCGTGTTCCAATTTCAGTGGCAGGGTCGATTGACTCGGGAATTCAGTATGTCGATGGTAACATGCGGACGTCTTATTGGACCTTGTTGAATGCTTGCCATGCTTCAACGAATTTCGCCAGATGTGCGTATAAAATTTTGCATTTATGTGGAAATTAGTTCCAGTTTTGTTATAAGACTAGCCTCAATGTAAATATGTGTGGAATGTAGTGGCCGATATCTCAAGTTTGAATATACTACTGTTTTGCCCAAATTGTTCAAGCATATTGCAGAATGCATTCAGGGCGCGAAAAATACATGTGCATGGTTCGGATCGTTATAAGGGCCAATTCTCCGAGCGCTATGCAGCTGTCCTCAACTCATGCCAGAACAATACATGAAGCTGCTAGAGTTAATAGTGGGTTAATCGAAGCAGAGTGCTATGCTTGACCTCACTTTGTGCTGGTCTGTGTGGACAGGTGTGTGTGGTTAATTTGGCCGGCGACCGTCGCTGTGTGGTGGCGCTGACGTCGCAGCATCGGTTGTACATGGACAGCAGAGAGGTGCTGGCTGGCTGTACGGCCTTCTCCGTCGGTGACGACTTCCTGCTGGTCACCACTCTGGAGCAGACTCTGCGGTCTCTGCCGCTGGCCGCGCTGCATGGTATGTGCTGCTGGTCACCACTCTGGAGCAGACTCTGCGGTCTCTGCCGCTGGCCGCGCTGCATGGTATGTGCTGCTGGTCACCACTCTAGAGCAGACTCTGCGGTCTCTGCCGCTGGCCGCGCTGCATGGTATGTGCTGCTGGTCACCACTCTAGAGCAGACTCTGCGGTCTCTGCCGCTGGCCGCGCTGCATGGTATGTGCTGCTGGTCACCACTCTGGAGCAGACTCTGCGGTCTGTTTTGCCGCTGGTATTCTCTCCCTGGCCGCGCTGCATGGTATGTGCTGCTGGTCACCACTCTAGAGCAGACTCTGCGGTCTCTGCCACTGGCCGCGCTGCATGGTATGTGCTGCTGGTCACCACTCTGGAGCAGACTCTGCGGTCTCTGCCACTGGCCGCGCTGCATGGTATGTGCTGCTGGTCACCACTCTAGAGCAGACTCTGCGGTCTCTGCCACTGGCCGCGCTGCATGGTATGTCCTGCTGGTCACCACTCTGGAGCAGACTCTGCGGTCTCTGCCACTGGCCGCGCTGCATGGTATGTCCTGCTGGTCACCACTCTGGAGCAGACTCTGCGGTCTCTGCCACTGGCCGCGCTGCATGGTATGTCCTGCTGGTCACCACTCTAGAGCAGACTCTGCGGTCTCTGCCACTGGCCGCGCTGCATGGTATGTCCTGCTGGACAGGGTGTGCACGGTTGGAAGTACAACTTTTTCGTGTGAAACAATGAAACTGATCCTCCACGTGGAAGGTAAAAGCAATTCGTCGTATGTACGTGTTGCGGTCAAGGATCTCATTTTATGGTATTAATTTGGGTTGGAAAAAGCTCTTGTCCTAGATATCAAAATCGGAGCGTTGTCCGTCCCGAAAATTGTTGTTTCCTTTTATCCACTGAAAGTTTAGATATTCCTGTCTGACCAACAATAAAAGAGCATAATCATATTGTTTTTGACAAAAGCGACGGGACATGTGGGTTCCTATACCCTGGCGTTCCTTTAACTCCGCAGGACATGTTTTATATCGGAAGTGGCGGGACATTGTTGCCCACAGCCGCTTGCTGGTGCCCCATAGCCCTCCCGATGTTTATTGACCGGGCTGCACTGCCCGATCCACTATTATAAATATTTCACGTGCCCTGACTTTGGTGCAAAATAACGCTGCCTCTTGGCCTGACAACCAGTACAATTATCACCCACCAATTAATGCATCCTAATTTGTCGTAATATCCTCCCTATCGGCTTTACCCTGCCTCCCTTTCCTTTACTTTGTCGTTACCCTGCATGCCATTCTCTTTGCATTACCATTAACTGTGCCTTGCCCTGCCTGCTGTCAGCTTTGTCCCGCCCTGTCCTCTGCCCTGCTCTGACCTTTCCCTCGCTGTGCCTCGTTCGATCTGTGTCGCCCGTGCCCAGTGCCCAAAAGCACTATGCACCAGTGCCTTGCCGTGCCATCTACTTGGCCGGTGACCTTCCAACAGACGTGTATGCTGGTGGTGACTTGACCCGACAGATGTGTGTGCAGCTGGGAACCTGACCCGGTGGCTTCCTGACAGATGTGTGTCGGTGGTGACCTGACACGGTGACCTGCCGACAGACGTACCGGTGGTGATCTGACACGGTGGCCTCCCGGCAGACGTGTGTGCCGGTTGTGACCTGACCCGGCGACCTGCCGACAGACGTGTACCGGTGGTAACCTGACCCGGTGACCTCTCGACAGACTGTACCGATGGTAACCTGACCCGGTGACCTCTCGACAGACGTGTACCGGTGGTGATCTGACCTGGTGACCTCCCGGTAGACGTGTGTGCCGGCGGTGACGTGCCCTGGTCGTCGGTGTCATCACGTCGACTGGAGCGTGGTGCCCGCCTAGTGACGGCCGTCGGCGGCGGCACCAGTCTGGTGCTGCAGATGCCCCGCGGCAATCTGGAGGTGATCCACCCTCGGCCGCTGGTGGTAGCACGGCTGGCGCGCCTCATGGACCGGTGAGGGGTCGGCCCGACATCACGGTGTCTCCGGCAGCGGCGGCACTGACACTGCTGTGGGAATTGGATTGGTGTCTCACTGGTAGGCCTGGGTTTCGGCACACCTGGGGCTGAGGGTGACATATTTTCAATGTTGTGATGTTAAATGTTAAGCATATGCGTACACAGCATCAGAACAGTGTGTTTAATTACACTGATAACCCGTCGACCTCTTGATTAACCCTTGTCCTTCCGGTCATCCCCATACTCTGTCTTGCGAGGTCATTATAAGCCTGACTGTAATCTCCAAACTAAGCGTCGCACGAAGACGAAAGAGGTGTCATCGGAAAGTATTCGACGTGTAGGGCCAGAAACTACCCCAAAATATTATCCCCTGAGCAAAAAAATGACGTCACTAGGTTGGGGAGGGGGATGGGGTCGCACTTGTCATGTGTTTGACTCTGGGGAGTTCATTTTGGGGAAGATTTTAAAGACAAAACTTATTTGGAATCGGAACAGGAAGGCGAAATGGGTCACAGTCCCAGAATGTTTACCCACCTATATATACCAATTTTGTTAAATTTTCAAAATTCTGAGTTTTCGATTTTGTAAATATTTATTTTCTAATAGGTAAAGCGCAACAAGAAACGTTGTTTTAAGTAAACTTAGCCACATAAAAGTGCATACTTTAGCTAGAATCTTAGATTATAGTTGCAATAGGCAAATATGCAAAATAAATGCCATGAAGAATGCAAAAAGTCCAATAGTCCTCCGTTTCTAAAGATAAGTAAACGCTGAAAGTTTTATTCAAATATTTTGATCCGTTGAAGCGTGACGTTTGGTTGAACGTTGTTGGAGGTGACCTCACATGACCTTACTAACTTGGTAACCATGAATGACTTGACCTCAAATATTCCGCACAACATGCCAAATTGACGTGGGAAACGGTATGCCAAATTTCTGCACGTCGCTTCTCGCCGTTTTTCACTATCCACCGAAAACCTTAGGGGGGATAGGGGATAGATCCCCCCCCCCCCCGAGACGGCACTGGTTAATGCTATGACATCATGTCCCCTGCTTGTGAACCATGGGCGGTAATTATTGGAGAAACGTAAGTCATTGCCAGAAAATACTTTCGCTGAAATTTGTAGAATAAGCTTGTATTATTTTTATGGCTACTAAAATAATATATAATTCAGTTCTCTCCGACTGCATTTTGTGCCAGCCGAGGCGAAATACAAAGCCGAAGCTTAGTTTATATAAAGCTTGTCGGTTAGAGCATGGCAAACAGTCTCAAATGGTTAGTGATCCTGACAACATCTAGTAGCAATGTAAGTGGCGGTAACAGCAACGGTAGCAGCAGCAGCAGTTGTAGCGGCAGCATCACCAGCATTAGGTCCAGTAGCAGGAACATGTGTTCCTTATGCGTGGACTTGCTGATTATTTATGTCCACTTGTCCACATGTATATGCATTGTGAAACCTGCGGGTGAGCTCATATTTGCATTGCGCTCTTCACTGCATGCAACCGTATCGTGTTTCTCCCACAGTGGTGATTATTACACGGCGTATGCCGAGATGCGCCGCCACCGCATCAACCTGAACCTGTTGGTGGACCACGCGCCTGACACGTTCCCGGCGCGCTGTGACGCCATCTGCCGCAGTCTGCGCGGCGAGCCCAACTGGCTGTGCGTGTTCATCTCCGAGCTGAGGTTAGTGTCGCCTCCTCAGTACCCCTGCAAGTTGGCAGCGGACTGATCAAATTACCGTCCACGTGGCTGCTTCGTACGAGACAATTCACTCGGATGGTTAGGTTGGAAGATTGCGCCTGATCGCGAAGGTTGTGGTTCTGTGATGCGTTTGTAACGGCATTCCCCTCAGTACTTAGGCGAAGATATGCTTCGCGGGTTGCCAATATAATTTGTTTTTCTTATCTTACAGTTGTACTCTTGCGTCATCTGTAATTATTGGCTTCTGTATTTTTTTTTACACTGGCCAACTTTATGATACAATTCCTCTAACTCGATTGATTTGCGCTCGTCTGTTCGCTCTCATCTCTCGCATTGCGTCGGGTACATTCGGGTTTTCGCCAATGTACGCCATCAAATAATACTAAATGGCATAGGGGATTGTGAGTTGACGATCTTTACAATATTTTGAAATACAAGTCCTTTGTTTTCGAATTAATAATTCGGGCTCGTGATCATACCCAGGGCTTCCCGGTGGGGCGCCTTTACTTTCCAAGATGCACCTCTGGCTGAAAAATTCGAGGCCGTTCACTCAGACAAATGGGGACTCCCTCAAATGAGGGCCTTTTCCTTCCAAGGAGCGCCTCTGGCTGAATAATTCGAGGGGATGCATTTGAGCACACTGAAAGGGCACGTTTTACTCTGAGAGGGGCGCCTCTAGCTGACAAATTCGATGGGGGATGCACTCGAGCTTTCCCTGAGTTGAGTCTTTTCCCGACCGAAGGGGAGCCAATTTCCATGGGGGCATACGCCTTCAATGCCACCCCTGTATCCGCCGCTGCTTCCAAATACTTTCGCAGTGGCGCCCCTCCGAAGAAATGGCACCCCTTCAGACAAGTGCCCCCATAACAATTCCTAAATCCGCCCCTGGCAGATGTCCCCGGCGCTGGCGGGGCCGCCGCGCTGCAGACGATAAAATGGTGAGTTCTGAAAATTACTACTTTTGCACATCCGCGTAATTTTCCCGGTACTACAACATGGTGCATGATCCAACGCCCGATACACAATCTTCATAGTGGATAATATTTATTTTCCGATGTAATTTTTGGCTACATGTGTGGTTAGATACCTTTTATATTATCCGTGACATATACCACAACGACTACTTTGCCTATTTCGCAGGCACGTACCTACTTGAGTGGCGACGTATACGTATTTTACCATGTAAGACGTGTAGGACATATACAACGGAGAGACATCAGAAAGGGGTACTTCTTGGAGCAACTACAAATAACCGGAAAATAGTACAGAAGCAGCAAAATATTGCACATGCAGTGCATTCAGTATACGACAAATTGGAAACATTTTAATCCCGTGATATCAGCGAATCAGACAGCCAGACAGAGAGTGGCGCACATTTGGTGCCTTATACTGTACTTACTTGCTGTTATTTCGGCCTTCTCGTTCGCAGAAACTACGCCTGCTCGCATGTGGCCAGGTTTTTTCTCAGCATTGCCTTTTCCCCTGCCCATGTGTACTGGCTTCGTTTTCTGATAGTTGTGCGGTCTCACACCCTCAGTACGACTTCATGATTGATAGTCCACGTAGTAAGTGTGCGTCTGTGATAATACAGGCGGCAAGTGTGCATCTGCAAAACTTTCGTTTGACGTTGGTGACGAGGGGCCCAATTCCATATCAACAACATTTGTTCTGCTACTTGAGTTTAGATACGCTACATGACATGGATCGAGATCCCATTTACATCGTTCACGACGGCTGCTTCATTCCACCCCATGCATACTCTTACCAGTAGGGCACTGGTACTGGTAACGGGGTTGAAGTTACACGGGTATAATATGATCGGTTACAGGGGATGTGCCCTGCTTTTAATAAATAAAGGCAGATGCGTTTTATTATTCTCTTCATCAGGGAATTTTGCTACAGCCGTCGCACCTTCATATTCTCATGACAAGCCACTACAAGGTGAAGGTAGAACAAAGGGCCTGATTTGATTTAGATTGCCAGATATAGTCGTACTGAGCACGTATTCTTCCGCAGACGCTTCTCGGACACCGTTCACGTTACGTGTTTACACTGGCTGTGAGTGAGCGAGCGTTCCGAGCGAACGCAGTGATACAAATGTTTCCTTGCTTGAATTTGGAGGATATTTGGAACTCGGTCTCTTGGTTTAGCACTTTTTCCCCCTAATGTCGACCCCTGTTTCGTATGCAGCAGCCTATCCTATTTGGCTACACGCACTATTACAGGCTCGATTGATATTGGGCTTTCCCATCGCCAGCTATTCAAGAGTTATGACAGCCAGCTTAGGATTGCCTCAGGATGCGAATACATATGTCATTTGTCTGTTGTTCACTACAACTGGTTACATCCTTTTTTTGTCTTTTTGTTTGCAGATAGGCCACCACCAGTTATTAGTAGAAGTATCCCCAGGAGCACCTCAGCTAGGTAGCAAGCTAGTAACACCAAGGAACTCCTGGGGCCACAAATGAAATGTGTTATGAGGGGGAAAAGGGAGAAGTTGGATCTTAGCTTCCTTGCTTGAATTTTGAGGATATGTGGAACTCTGTCTCTTTTCAGGTGATATTGGCGTTAGATGAACTGACGTGAAAACGGTTCTTTGGGTAGATTTAATTGCCAACTGCAATTGATAAGGGTTAACTATTGTCCTTATTTTCACCATCAAGCAATAACACATACAGATGACCTCAAATCGATTAAAAAGTTACAAATAATAACAACATTATATATTGAATGTTCGAACGCAGTCCACTCCATTGTCTCAGACTGTGTAATCTTGTAAATTAGCTTTGCTCGTTGATATATGAACAACGGAGGAAACGTGGCTGAACGTGAACTCTTGCGCACAGATCAGACGGAACATTTCTAAAATTGCATTCGCTGTTCTTTTGTCGGGCTTTCAATTGAGTCGGATAATTTCCTACCCCTTAAGTGACGCTCTGGACGTATGGTGCTATTTTTATCTTTATCTTGATCATGACATCAATTGCGAATTCTTCCTATCAGCGTATTAAGAGGCCTAAATCTAGCATGCACACAGAATTGAGGACAGGGTCGAATAACACACGCGCTGGAGGGCCTCTCACATACCGCGCATAGGAGGGGGGGGGGGGTTCTGCCCCTGACCCTAATATTTCGGAAACTACTGAAGCTTTAAGCACAACATTTGGAGAGTAGATTACGGATGTTGTGAACTCAATTCAGTACAAATTTCATGTCCCTAGATTAATGCCTTCAGGGTTAAATGAGGTCGAGATCTGCCACCACACCGTGCCGTCGTTACCGCTCCGAAGAAGCCTTTGTGACCTTGAACGCTCGGCGGCTGCCGCCCGGTCGGTCGACTTGGCACACCCGCAGTTCCTATGTTTACTGACGGATTTCGATGTTGTTGCATGGATGCGCTTATCAATTTTTAACAAAGTCACAAGATTACATTACAATATCGCCGCCCTTTTATGAGATAACGCCAAAAAAAACAGGAGAGGAGGGCGAATTATCCCCCCACCCCGGTGCGCGTGCTAAGCAGCCACATCTTATACCTACATGAATCCTGTAGCACCCCCCCCCCCCCAATAGTTTTCATAAAACAACACCTTTGAGCACAGGATGTGGTACCTGGCTAGTTCTCCGCACCGAGTCAGCGCAGTCTTCTCAGCAGACCAGAAACATGGTCGAACTTTTGCGGCCGAAAATTACTTTATATGAGTAGTTCATAATTTTCTTGAAAGCGAGATAGGATCTTTTTGGTTTCGTTACCGTGCACAGAAATACAGTGCCGGATCTGCGAGAAGACCAGGGCATTGACCAGCGCGGAGATGACAGGTGGAAGGTGCCCCCTCAGATGCGATAGCGGAGATGAGAGGTGGAAGGTGTCCCCTCAGATGCGCTAGATCACCCAGAACAACGCCGAGTCACTTCTGAGACGTGCGAGTCCCATCGGAGCGAGCGATGGAAAATACGTCAGATTTTTTTTTGCGTGAGTGGTAACCGTAAGTGGAATAACCAGCGTTTTTGTGGGTGTCGTTCTGTGTTTGTTTTTATTGATATCTATGTTCCTCCCACATTTGTGTCGGAGTACACGTGAAGCCCATCCTATCCAGTATGAACCCGAAGTGCAAAAACGTTTTCGGAGATTAAATCTTTGAAGAAGTGCCTTAATTCCTACCCTAGGCAGTAGGGTTACTATTTTATTGAGGAAAATACGACTCAGTGTCTGTGTTTCAGTGAGGTGAATCGTCCTCTGCAGTGTCCCAAGATTTCCAGATTTGAGTGAAAGATTGGCGCCCAGCTTGGAGTAATTTTACTCATGTCATCCAATATTGTCAGTGAATTTACAACTTTTCACACAACTTTTTCTGGTCGTACACTCAAAATAACAGTCAAACTGAAGAGCACCCAAGGACCAGGGAAGGGTATACCCTCTTTGGCCTTCACTTACACAGACTATATTCTAAAAAAAGGTTAGATATTAGGCAACCATGATTTGTAATGCATTCCTGTAATATCGTGTTTCTTGCTTACAATTTCCAGTCATGTGCTCCCTTTTCAAGAGTCCGTGTTTGAGTTAGGGGGACATGATTCAGTCTGCATTTGAGTGAGGATGACGTGACCCAGAGTCTGTGTTTCAGTGATCAGGACGTGACTCGTAGCCTGTACCGGGACTCGTACCCGGCGCGGTCTGTCACCGTCACCGCTGCCGCCAAGGTGGACGAGACGTGTCGGCTGGTGCGAGACTCGCTGGAGCGGCTGGACCGGTCACGACTGATCCTGCCCATCCTCACCACCCTGGTGCGCCAGTCCAAGCCACAGCTGGAGCAGGCGCTCAGGGTCATCTGCCAACTCAGAGGTAAGGTCCAGGTCATGCGTGTAGCAGCCGCTCAGGGCCATCTGCCAACTCTGAGATAAGATCCAGGCCACGGATAAAACAGCCGCTCAGGGTCATCGCTCTGAGCTCTGAGGTCAGATTGGCAACCCGTACTTCGTATATACTTCGTATATACAAAGTTGTATATACTTCGTATATACAAAGTTGTATATAATTCGTATATACAACTTTGTATGCTCCTCTTGTATACTTCGATGTGACTGACAATGTTATGAACGCTACATGACCACTGCAATCGATGCGCCCTAAAAACCCCAATAACTAACTAACCAATGATGCGGACATTCTGAGAGCTTCCATAGATGACTCGACTAGCGCATCTGATGCAAATTAATCGTTTGTTTTGCTATGCATCAGATTTGTTTGTCCAACATGCTATATGTAGCTTAGGTCGCGGGCGGCGAATTATTTATCGTGTGATGTCGTGCGCGTTGAGGCCGAAGGTAAGAGGTAATACTGTCATTACTTGCAGTGGCATGCTTTGGATGCTATTTGACCCCATGCGAGTTATCCAAAGTAGTGCTACACGCTGAATATTTTTGCCTATAATTTGAAAACTTGACTGATACCAGCTATGGGCGCTATGTGACCAAACCTGGTCGGCGCGCCCTAGAACTCAAATAACCAACCGGATGCCAGCTATGATTGTTCTGCAATAAGCTTAAGCAGCCGACCGGGTTAATTGAAGCTTTGCAAAATTTGGCAAAATTATATTTAATGAAGCCATCGGTGGATGTTGGTGGAAGCTACATCCTCGAAATTAGTATATGTTCATCTTTTAAATCGTATATGTCTCGTATATTGATCATTCGGAGCTCTTCGAATAAACTGTGTGGTAGAAGTTTGACGTCTGTCCTTTTCAGCACTCATAAACTTCGCTTTTAAACCCTAATGTCACGCATGCTGCGGTGACATATCAAATTGATATGTGGGAAAAGTGTCATTTTTTTTGTGTCTTACCTCCGGGTTTCACTGTTGATCGTGATATTATATGTAATTATAATGTATGAAGTTTGTTCCTTCTAACCAAGTTTTTTCGTTGCTTTCTCACCAGGCTTAGGCTCTGAACGCAACTCAGCTACAATGCTTCAGTTCTTGTTTGGTGCTGACTGTTATGATGATTTAGGGGTAAGATGCTCGTCTCACAATCGAAAGATTGTGGGTTCGAGTCTCACCTATCGCTACTCCGCCCGCGACCAATCGGTGTGAGAGATTGGCGACGCTATATGGCTCAACGGTCGACGTGTCGTAAAACCAATAACCAACCTAACCAACCAACGACTGTTATGATGATGTTATGGTGCGAAGATGTTAAGCGTCATCTAAGCCTCTGGATCATGACAATCCTGAGTCTGTGGGAGGATACTGTTGAAGTCTTTTGAAGCCGACATTAGCTTGTTCTCTTCAGACTTTCCAATACTCGTAAACTCTGACGTCAAGTAATGACAGTAAGCTAACACCTCGCCACACAGCACCTTTTCGGTGAACACAGCACGCGCCACTGACCCAGCTGGTGGTGGTGTCTGTGCTCCCCAGAGTGTCCGCCGAGTGAGGGCGTTACAGCTGCCGAGGCGCTCCGCTACCTCGTGCTGCTGGTTGACGTCGATGAGTTGTATTCGGCGGCGCTGGCAACGTACGACTTCGACCTCGCCATTATGGTGGCCGAGAAATCGCAGAAGGTGGGGCACGGGAAGACCGAGTTATATAGGGTGCTCAGGCTCTTGCCGGACCAACCCAATTGAGTCTTGAATATGCGATGTACATCCAAAAAGCGCCTACAGGATTTTGTAAGTTCGGTGAGGCGTGGAAAATTACATACATAAAACATGAATGCATGTTGCATGGGAAAATTAACAGAACATTTCTGGTCAAAAACGCCCCTCATGAGATGGCGTCAGCAGCTCATTGGTAAAACTGAGCGTCTGGCATGCCAGAGGTACGGGGTTTGATTTCCTGCAGTGCCCGCCCTTACTGCCAGGGTGAGAGGCAGGCGGCGCGATATGGCCTGCTTCGTAAAGTAACATCCACCGCCCCTCACGACAACCTTGTCTGTGTTTGTTTGTTTATTAGGACTTAGGGGCGCGTCGATTGTCAAGGTCATTTTGCGCCTATATGAGTGACTTGACGAATAACTGAAAGAAAGCGATGAAATTGTGGGAATCGTAGAAAAGGCAGACATGGAAAAGGGAAAGGGGTTCACCTGCCGTGTATTTTTGCGACGAAGATAGACAACCAGTATCATGTGTTACATAGCATCAATGCAAGATAGGCTATAACTTGTTATATACTTAGATTTAATTTTTCGTCCTCTTTCCTATTTGTTTAGCTCTTGGTGAAAGTTATGCAGAATGTCAACTAGCTTAATCTCATTCCCAATAATTTAATCGAGTGCTAAATAACTTTTTTTTCTGCACCACCATCCATGAGCGGATGGTCAGGAGTGACCTGAACCTAACGTCACAGAGAACCTGTACATTGCCATCAAAGTAAAGTACGGCAGTCGCGGCACAACTAGCTCAGGATTAGAGATAAACGCAACGTATTTATACAAAATATAAGCGTTGGTGGGGGCCAATCATACTAATCAGATTGACTCTTCAATAAAAGAGGAAAAAGCGCCCCTAAACCCGAATAACTAACCAAAGGAGGAAAAAGAACTATCCTGATGTGTGGGCCATGACTATCCTAATTCATTCCATTTTGCTCAGTTGCTAAGGTTAATTAAGCAGTGGGTTCATGTTTACAAGGCGTGGGATATTCTTTTGGGCGTAAATCAGAAGCCGATTGGCGAGTCACTTCAGGGTCAAGCAAAAACCCCGAGTTTGTTGCTTGCAGACCAACGGTCAAGCCAGATACGGGTGAAATGTAATGGCAAGATAAGCAAGGAAGTAAGTAGGATAATAGTAATGGTAATGTAGCGGGTAAGCATGGGTTAGCAGTATTACGTTCAAACGTCCACGTTATTGAACGTTTTAAATAACGTTCATTACGTTCATCCACTTCGTTAGGCTACCAAGAGCTACTGATTTTTTCAGTCACATCACCCACATCACCCAAAAGAATTCAGTACGATATTTTGTTCACTTGAAAAATAAATTTGAACACAAAACGTAGTCATCATTCTTATACTAGCATAAACCTCCACCTCGCAACCAGGTCCTCAAGATATTGGACTCTGCATATACCGTTCCTACGGGTGGAAGCTATCAAGTGCGGTCTTTTTGTACGCGGGCCGCGTCACGTGAATTTCTTCATATCCTCCCACCTCTCATACTACTTCTTACAGACAAATTTCAGGGATTTGGGCCTGTGTTATGTCGTGCATGAAGACTGATTCAAGTATTTTGGTGTTGTGGATACTTGTAGGGTTTGACGGTATTCTGTCTGGTGTTGGGTTCAATTGCAGACGTTATGCTTTTACGTTCTTGATTTTTATCTGTTTTAATTTCAATGTCTTATATGTGTTTATGTACATTTCGAATGCCTTTTGGAAATGTGTGGACAATTATTTTGCTTAATTTTCAATTCTATTTTCGTTCTTTGATGCTGGCACCACCAGTTTCGCTGGTACTTTTCAGTTCCCTTTTTTACTCAAGTTGATGAACGGAATCACTCGTTATCTCGTGTTCATTTTTTTCAACACTTAACACGCGTCCTGGATGGCCTCTAAAAATTACGCGCACTGGAGAGGGGGGGGGGGGATTCCGCCCCCCCCCCCCCAAGATCTCGGCTCGTATTATATTTAGAGTAACGAAATTTTCAGGGTAGATGGGTATGGTGTTGAACGCTATTGTGTGCAAATTTCCTGACCTTAGGTTAATATCTTCAAGGTCAAATGAGGTCACATATGGGTGCAATATAGCCCACTGGGGTTGACGCACCCTAAAACCCCAATAATCATCATGAGGTCACATATACCCCGTTTACATGAGCAGCAAAACTTCCGAATGCGATGCGATTAGGAAAACTTGTGAAAATAATGCTCTTGTAAACGGGCTTTTGCGTAGCAAAACATGCGAAAGGCTTAACGCAAATTTACGCTTCGGTAGGTGGAAGTTTGCGATAAGCGCCAATCATGAACAAATAACGGTACGGCTGCACGGGTTATGATACTTCTTGAAGCTATTCTCTGCTAAGTTGAGTAAATTTAGGATAATTATGAAAAATAAACGTCTTGTTTTTAATTATAATTGCAAACCTAGTGAAGAAACACAAAAATCAGACATGTAACAGCTGAAAGCGGCGCTGAGACGTCACGTTATTAGTGCATGCCCCAATCGTGAGTTGTACGATGTGGCGGAGTGTTCAACTTGCAGATTTGTGACAGCGTTTGGGTTTTGCTGATTTATCTCCTGGATTGCGTAGTTAACCTGATTTACTCTGTTTATTTGACTATTGCACAGTCTGGAACAAGGCCGTCTGGAACAATGCACCATTACATAGTCTGGAACCTATACTATAGAACATAGTCTGACCTGGAAACAAAGTACCATTTGATTCACGAAGAAGAAAGGTCTATGTTGTCATCGATAACGTGTCATCGGCTACGTGAAATCTTCTAATTCACATATTCCCTATATCTCTGCCCAACAACCTCTAACTACGTGGATCATTGATGATACATTGTGCCTGTGTACGCCGTTGCTCGAAGCAAGTGCGTCAGGAGCGCAAAAATGCGCCAAATATTCGGAACTTTTCACCACGTTGCGTCAGCCGTCAAATCCCAAAAATCCGATTAGGTGGCTGCCGTGCTCTTGTAAACGGGCGCGCGCGATTGGAACTTTTGCGAATCGACCGGGTCGGAAATTTCCGCTTACGGCTGACCTGCTCATGTAAACGGGGTAATATGTCATCTTTTGCTTGTTTTGCGTGGCTTGGCTTGACATGGTTATAAATCGCTGCGGTTGTGTTTAAATGCTCCAAAATGGGGATTAATGATGTTTTGGACATATCTCATGCAATACAGATGATTCATCCGGCATTTGACCTCAGGTCACCTATATATCAGCACTTTATCAGGTCGATTACGGGTTCCAGTTACCGAACCCGGCCGCCTGCCGGACCGGCGGGCGGCCCGGCGTAATCGGCTTCACGAAGAAAGGGCTGAAGGGCATGAGTGATGTATGGAAACGCTTTGGTTCACAATGACAAAACAGAAGTTTTCAGTAGGGAGTAACATGCAAAATGACATGAATCGCACGACTGTCATTTGCGTTTATGACAACCTTTCAGTTGAACAAGTTTGGTTCCATTGACCTGTCATGAACTTGACATGAGTTGACCTCGGTGACCTAGCATGATCTTGAAACAATATAGCATAACAATATACATCAAGCAAGTCGCTAGTATTGCCATGAACACTTCCCTATTACCGATATACGGGAAGCGCATCAGCGCCAATTTTTTTGGTCTGTCGGTACGAAATATTTTGACTTTGACGGCCTCTAACTCGAAACATTTTAGGCTGATTTTAGTTTTTTGGTTTTAAGCGACGCGCCGGACATTTCTAAGCAGGTACAGAAAACATGGCATATATCGACCGGTAAAATCGGGAGTTACTTACGAAAAATCGGTGGGGTGGGCGGATTTCGCCCCTCCCCCTCTCCAGTGCGCTTGTTAATGTATCGTGGTTTTCTTGTGTGGGTATGTGTAATCGTATATTTATTATTATATACGTTGTTTACTTTTTTTAAATTTTTTTTTTTTTTTTTTTTTTTGTTTTTTTTAGTAAGAAGTTTTTTTTTTTTTTGGTTGTTTCTTCTTTTTTTTTTGTATTTTTTGCAGGTATCCCCGGCTCATCTGGTGCAACTGTTCATGCTGATCAACGTGATATAGTTTGTTTTCCCCGAAAGAACCGTTTTAAACCCCCCAAACACGATTTTTAGGGAATGTTGTAACGATTTTTCAGAATTTCTATATCTCGAACCAACCATTCAAAGTATATAAAATTGCACCTTTTATGAATCGTCTCGATGAGATAAATCGATTTCAGTGGCTTCCAGGTTCGTATGTGGCATAGATCAGAAGCTAGAGTCACATGAATTCCAAGGTTTTACCGGGTTTTCACACTGCCGGACTGATGCAATCACATACTTTTTTTTTTAAACAACAAACGGGTAAAATTGATACAGTCTATTGACATACACAAGTAACAACGTAACATAATGTGTGAAATTACTATATCAGAAATGGCAAGGTGTGAAAGCTGTGAGCTCCCCTTCTTTCCCTTCACTTACCCTCTCTCTCCTTTCCCTTCCTTCCTCCCTCTCCCTGAGACTACTGTTTGTTCAGAGATGCCTTGTTGAAGTTCAAGAACTTCTTCCTGTGCGCCTCTACACCTTGCAGCAGCCACTGCATATCCTCCTCCTTCCTGGTGAGTGTATGAGCGAACTGTTGGACCAGCTGCACACCCCGCTCTGCAGTGTCATTCGTCACTCTCAGAGACGACACGAAGCCGCACATCACATGATACTCCTCACTGTTGCACCAGTTTGCCGGGTCATCCACTCAGCCACTTTCCTTCCAGTTCCAAAACGTTGAATGCTAGCCACGAGTCCTCGTCCACGAGGTCCACCAGCTCCACACTCTGGTCGTCACTGAGGACAACTGGCACGTTGCCGCCCACCGCGTGCTGCTCTGGCCGAGGAGTAGCCAACAGCTTGTTGGCCATCGAGCTCTTCACTTCGTCGCTCACCCGGCCGCTGCAGAGGGCGAACACGACCGTCTCGGGCGCCATGTACCAGGTGTGCCGCTTCATCACCTTCATGGCCGCGCTCGCCACCTGATCGTCGACCTGCTTGTACGCCTGCAGCTGGTTGAAGAGAGCAGCGTCGTTGTAGGGCGCGTCTGCGGTCTGCGGGGCGCTGAGCCACGCCGCGACGTACACCAGGGCCAGGAATTTGGCCATTCTCTCGAGGGCAGTGCTGAGTTCGGGGTCGTGCGTCAGCTGATCCTGCAGCAGATACATCTTGGCGAAGTACAAGATCTGTGGGACAGTGAGGGATGTTTCAAGGCAAGGATTCACGGATTCACGAATTTCGGGAGCAGGTATAAGTTTGGTTTAGGACACGTCGGCTACAATGGCTATTCACAAGCGTTGGGGACTTGAAGCAATAAACGCTTCAGGTATGTACGTGGAAGCGGCATGGATAATGAGGAGAGAATGACTGCTGATTTCGCGTTTAGAGATGTCGAATCTAAATCACCTTCGCCATCCATCTGGCGTTGTGGACAGCACCGGGACGTAGCCAGTGGACGCCTCGAGGTGGCGTCCCGCCGAGTAGCAGAAGAGCGAGCTCGGCGCTCTCTCGGTAGTCGTCTCGCGGCGAACGCTCCATCAGGAAGTGTGTCAGGCTCTCCGCCGCGGCCTCCTTCTGCTCGCGCTCCCATGGAGTCGAGAGTGGAATCTCCCTCACGGGCTGCGTCAGATCCAGGTTGGCCCAGCTGAAAAGGATTGAAGGGATATGTGGAGGGATGGAAGGGAGCCACATCTGAAGGACGGCTGACTGGGGCGGGGCAAGTACATGCAATGCAACATGGAACAGACTGGGGCTGGATAATCAACCATTTTCTTTTTTAAGCTGGCCTTAAATCAGCGATCGGCATGAACTTAAGTCGATGGGTATCGGGCTTGTGTACCTTGCTAGTGGTACTTAGGTTACCAATGTGAGGTACCTTGCTTTCAGCGCGTCGAAAATGGGGTTGGTCGGTCCAGTTGAGCGGCCAAACAAGCATGTGGCGACTGCCCCGACGACCAGCTCTAGGACGTGATGGCGACAGCCGAATCGAAACAGGCGGCGTCCAAGCTCCAGCTCCAGACGCACCATCGCACCACGGTCACGACCGGTATTGCTTGACGTGGTGTCGAAGCAGAGTGCCCGCACGTGGCCGCAGACGCCCCAGTCCTCCAGGGCACAGAGGGTGGCGTGTGCCTGCGCCAGTCCAGTGCCGTCAGCGCAGACAGGAGCGGAGAGAAGTTTGCCCTCCTCGTAGCCGGCGCCGGACAACAGGATAGCCAGCCGGTGCTCCGGGAGGTTCAGGGCGTCCTGTAATGCAATGTAACGCAACAGTCGGTAGATTAGAGCAGAACAGAAGTTGCACACCAGTCCATTCACAACTGTCACTACGTAAGAACTGAAGAAGAAATAATTTTTCCGAATTTGGAGCTGACTGAAAAAGCAGAGGTTGAAAAGAAACTGCTGCGATAACAGGTCACGGCCAATTGCTCATACTTTTTCTAACAATATGTATTGTGTACCTACCCTCAGGATCTTCCCGTCCCAGTGGACGACGATGTGGTCCGGTGGGGTGAATGTCTCCTTGATCTTACGGCCAAGCTGCTCACGGCCCCGACGTCGCTCACGTCTGGCGGTAGCCTCGGAAAGGAGAACTCCTCGAGGTCCACGGGCGGATCGGCCGACTTGATCACCGCACTCACCGCACCCACGACCTGCGCAAAAATAGTGTGGGGAGAGGGAGGGAGGGTCAGGAACACCGCATTTCATGGCCTGATAGATGGCATCTAAAACATGACAGGAATCGCGTGACGACACGAAATTATTAACATTCATAACTAACATAATGTGATTATATTTATCTTACCATGCACTAACCTGGTTCGATGAAAGTCCTAGGCGATCGGCCATCTGGCAGACAGCCGGAGATCTCAGGATCTGCCTCGGCAAGTTCAGTGCAACTGTTGAGTTCATGGGCCGGGCTCCGCACACGAAGTCTTCATCGTCTTCGTCTTCATCTTCAGCAGTGTCCGTTTCCATCACTTCATCTCCACCCGATTGCTTTAGAGCGAGGCTGCTCTCACTCTCATTCTGGGAGCGCTCCGTTCTTTTTCGTTTTTCTGATACTTGTGCGTCGTATTTCTTGTCACGTCCCCCCCATGGTGCATTTTCTTTCCCCCTTTTGATCATGATAGAAACATATGTCCTCGTCTTTCTTCTCTCGTGAAAGGAGACGGTTGCTCCTTATCTGTTCTTCTATATCGGTGGCAGCTATGTCGAACAATGTAATACTCAGCTCTTCCAAGGAACTGAGCTCACCTTGGTTTTTTCGATCTTTATGCTTTTTGGTACCCTGGTGCTTTTCAAACACCTTCATCAGTTTCTTTACAGCGTGCTTCTTTTGGACCGTGGGAAAGCCGGCTTTATACCACAGCTCACCGACTTCATCAATTACCTCTCTCGCCAAATCATCGGTTTTAGTCTTAGGCCTTTTCTCCTTCAGATTCATCAAACGTGCCAGAGTCTGTCCCCATGTCGGCAGCTTGTTTTGAGGGAAGCGCTCGATGCTTGGTCCAAAGATATCATGATTTTTACGGGTTTCCATGTCTACAAACAAGCTTCACAGTTAAAATCAACATGACAGGATAAGGTCAAACTATAACACGTTCAACATAGTTTAAATCATCGCGCATAACTCTAGAGCGCGTACCTAGGCTGCTTGGTGACATTGCGCGCCGTAGTACCTACATACTGCTTGCGGAATAGATGCCCCAAGACACGCTGCCATATGTGGATCAATGGCTGGCAGATGATAAATTGTTCTATGTTCTAAATGTCACCTACGCACATAGAAACCACTGCAATGGATTTGTCTCATCGAGGCGATTCAGAAAAGGTGCAATTTTATATACTTTGAATGGTTGGTTCAAGATATACACATTCTGAAAAATCCTTAAAACCTTCCCTTAAAAATCGCGTTTGGGGGGTTTAAAACGGATTTTTGGGGGAAAACGAACTATACCACGTTGATCAGCATGAAAAGTTGCACCAGATGAGCTGGGGATACCTGGAAAAAGTGAAAAACGTTGAAAAGTGACGACCCTAATGTACATGTGTGGCTCATATGCCATAACATGAATAAATAATAACTCACTCTAGGATATGGAAGTTCGTGTGTATTATGTGGATCCCGGTGACATAGGAGTCGACGCGCCCCTAAACACCAATCCACCATTCAATCCTGTCACATAGGTATGGTTGGCAACGGGATTCTTGACATTGCTGCGAAGCTGGCTACAGATGAAGGCGGTGTGATTTATCTGGCTTCCCCTGGAGACTGCAACCTATCAGTTAGGTTTTTCTTGCGTACAAAATGGCAACACGTCTGGACGGTGAAGCCCAGCGAGCTCAGACTAGTAACTAGCTATTCTGTGTCGTTACAGACATACACTGGTGACACAGGCACCTTTTAGCAGGAAGCCACCGTCCCTTCTGGCACGCTGTTCAGTTCTTTGACCCACTAATACTCACCTCATCATTCGGGGGAGACAGCGGGAGGTGGAGCTTCGCAGGAATTGTTGAAAGGTGGGCGTCATATAAACTCGCTGTTAGTGCACCCTTCAACCCCCAATGGCATGTTCAAGCTGGTAACGTCATAACGCATTGAACAGACCCGCCCATAGGATCCGATAGGGTAACGTAGTAAAATCTGTAGTTATTGGAGGGGCTCAATCAAACATCTGAGGCACTCGAGCCCTTCTAGAGAGGTGGAAGCACCACCCTTACCCATTGAATTGCGTATATGTGTGATGCCATTGGTGGTGACAGTTGTTCACGTCTGCGTGACTGGTGCGTCGCTCTCTGCAGGACCCCAAGGAGTATCTGGCGCTCCTGAACGAGCTGCGAATACTGCCCGAGCAGTACCGACGCTACCGCGTTGATGCGTATCTGCGTCGGCCGCTGTCAGCGCTGCGCCACCTGGTGGCCGCCGGCGCCGACCACCAACAGGAGGCGCTCAAGTACATGTCGGAGCACCGGCTGTACGAGGCGGCCTTGCGGCTGCACAAGGCCGGCACCGCTGAGTACAGGGTCAGTGCAGGACTGATGCCGCCTGGCGCATGGTAGTAGCGCCCGATACAGGGCCAGGACCAACCGTCTGGTACAGGGCTTGTGCCACCTGGTATAGGGCTGGTCCCGCCCGGTCTGGGGTTAGTACCGGCCGGTGCCGGGATAGTGCCGTCCGATACGGGGGTAATACCGCCGGCTACAAGGTCAGTACCGTCCGAGCAGGGTTTGTGCTGTCTGGTGTAAAATGAATGCCACACAGTGCTAAAGATTGCTATCCGATACAGTTGGTGCGGCCATGCGCAGAGTTTCGGCCATTGGGTGCCTGCAAGTGCGCGTCGCGCGAGGCCATGCTTTGGCGCCTCGGAGATGTGTGGTGTGGGCCGCGCTCATCGCAGTTGTTGGGTACATCATTAGTGGTGTTGAACACTGGTCATGGGATACAGAATTAGTACTTTTCGTGGTGTAGGGCTAAATGTGATGTACGCAGGCCTGTCTTACATAGCTGATTAATGCTTGTGGTGTTCTGAGCAGTCTGGTACCGGGCTAGTGATACTGTGTGATGCTCTGGGGGTACAAGGTTGGTGGGGTCGCCCTCGCTGAGGTGTAGGGGTAGGGTTAGTTGGAACGCAAGCATTCGTGGATTACAGAGGCAATGGAAATGTGAGTTTCTCCTCGCTACCGGGTTAGTGGAGACCACAGGATAGTATGACCAAAGAGTGCAGACGACTAAGCCCGCAGACGACCAGTACATTGAATGTGTTAATTGTTTTATGAGTGAACAATTTCATCTAATCAAAGTGCAGTCTGCATCACAATACTGGGATTGTATTCGTTAAAATCAGAGCGTCAGCACATTAAGGCTGAAAATATGATGAAAATATGAATATGTATGAAATGCTTTGTACTAGCGATATACTAGTGCATTTGCCCTTTGCGCAAGGTGTAGGTGCGGCTTCTCTTGTGTGTGTGTTCATACTTGGAGGCATAAATACACAATCGGTTGTTGAACACACTACCTAGGGGTTATCTGGAATTTATATCATGCGTTACGTGAAATAGTTAGTGTGTTTCATGTGCAGGTTTATTGGTACCATTGGCCCCCTCAGAAACTATTTTCAGGGTGTGGCCCCAGCATTATGTCTTCCCAGACGGCCCAGTGTCAGTGATCGCCATCACGGTCAGTCCTGGCTTTTGGATGACAAAATTATGTGATATTTGATGTTTCCCCGCCTACTTTACAGATACATTGGCATATGGCCCGGAGTAGCAGGTCTTCCATACAGGGTCCTAGTCATTGTGAGGGAAGATAAGTTGACAATTGTAGATTGGTAATATATAATTATAAACAGGTGTATAACTTGACATTTCCCAAGGAACGGCGAAGCTGGCAGTATACACCTAGAAATTTCGCAAGGGACTGACCTGGATTCTATAATTATGGTTGTTTGCGGTGCTTAAGGCGGCAGTCAGGTACTACTTTACCTTTGCCCAGTTTTTCCCATATTGCGCTATTATCCCACCCTGGGGTGGAACTTTGTCATCATGTGTTTGTTAGGACAGGGTGGCTCAGGCGGATTCAATCCCGATTTGATATTTTGTCCGCCCTTGGGCCTAATTTCTAAAGGTTAGGGCACTAAATGATCGCATTTTGGTCGAAGCACCTTTTGACCAAAAACTAACTAAATTCCTAGAAGCGAAGATCATTGTGTAGTTGGGAGATGAAGCTCGACCTACTCAACACACATAGAAACGCCACCCGTGACCACGCTGATGTGGTTTCATTATTATGCCCAAACGATTTCTCCTCCGTTGTTCCGACGGTGTAGACTACTCCCTCGCGGGAGTGAGCCTGGTAAACTCTGTAAAGTACTGGAGGTCCGCCACCCCTAACACTTCATCTTATCATTATTTGTGTGTTCTGTCGGATCCGATTGTACTCAGCAAATGATACTTGTAGGACTCCTCCGTCTTCTCTTCAATGTCCCCTCTGTTTGGCCGTGGATTAGTTGTCAGAGGGAACACTAACTTACGTTTAGGGCATTCGGATGATCGTCAGAAGGTGAACAGTAATTTTTGTTTCACCAAAGCAGGAATCTACACAAACTGGCCCGCGGAGATTGATTGACCGCCCTCTCCTTGGGAGAAACATCGGATATAACCTCGCCCCTCCCTGAGTATGCTTCTGCCTGAGCTCCCTCCTCTTCATGCCAAATGTTAATGAGGCCCTGCGCCTGTGACCATCAATCGATACCCTGGGGTTTCTTGACTTCCTTCCACAAATGTTTGTCTCGGTGTCCAATAATTCCATATTTTGACGTGATTCCGCGTGGGCGATTTTACATCCCGGACGATTTTCAGGCCACTAACCGTAGCATTGCTCCCATATCCACGATTTTCAGGTCACTAACCGTAGCATTGCTCCCATATCCACGATTTTCAGGTCACTAACCGTAGCATTGCTCCCATATCCACTATTTTCAGGTCACTAACCGTAGCATTACTCCCACGTCCACTATTTTACTGAAGCCCTTGCAGTTCAGGTGGGAATGAATAGACGCACTAGGGCGCTAAATGATCTACCATGGTCGATGCGCCCTAAAACCCTAATCACACACACACACACGAATAAACGCACTAACGTGGTAATTGGGGACAAGGGACAGTCCCTACCCCAAGTGTTTAGACGTTGGCCGAAGGAAACATTGGGTGTTTTTCCCTGAGCATCACCATGAATATCCGGGCATGCCATCCTGGCATCGGAAACATTAGCCGTCCTGGCCAACGTTTCCGAACGCACCCCATCCTTGAAAAGGAAACTGTTGACAACGACAGGGTTTTCAAGCCGAGGTTCCCTCGGCCTATGTCTTTCGTCCCGTCTTGTCCTTTCCAACCTGAAAATATATTGCTACGACCCCGGATGCGCATTCAAAAGTGGACTTCAAGCCTTGCTTCCCCTCACTATTTGCTACTTACACCTGCCTTAGATACAATTCGAGTTATTGACTTCCTGTAAGAAACAAATCCATCGATAATCCCATGTGAATGCAGTGCAGCTACTGCTCTAGGGACAACACCCATTTCTTGAAGCATTGTCAAGCATGATTTCTGATATCCAGTCAGAATTACATGAGCTATGACATCAGAAAAGAAATTGCTATTCATCAGTCAATCACAGGCAAGTCGTGCAAAAGTACCTGTTTCTTGATCCAGATGACTACTAATCTGCGCAAATGACCTCTATGTTCCGACACACCTGAAAGCTCACCATGGCTCTGTGGTAAGCGTTATGGCCGTCGCGGGGTTGTGAGCTTCTCTGGGATACAGGGTCACTGGGAATTTGACTTTATTTGGCGCACGGGGTCGGTGAAAATGTATTCGCTTCTGTGGATAGGGTTGGTGGACGTTTCAGCGTCTCGGAGGTACAGAGTTGGTCGTCAACAGGCAATCGCTGTCTGTGATGATTCTGATCAGATACCGTCTCCGACAGGCAGTATGTGGTGACAGTGACCAGGTACCGTCTCGGAGGTACAGAGGTGGTGATCGGCAGACAATCGCTGTCTGTGGTGATTCTGATCAGATACCGTCTCTGATCGAGCTGTTTGTGGTGGCGGTATTGACACAAGCTCTGCCCCCTCGACAAAATGTCGCCGTCTGTGTTGGTGGCACTAACCCGGCACCGTATCCAACAGGCAGTCTGTGTTGGTACTGACCAGGTACTATCTTCAACAGGCAGTCTGTGTTGGTACTGACCAGGTACTATCTTCAACAGGCAGTCTGTGTTGGTACTGACCAGGTACTATCTTCAACAGGCAGTCTGTGTTGGTACTGACCAGATACTATCTTCAACAGGCAGTCTGTGTTGGTACTGACCAGGTACTATCTTCAACAGGCAGTCTGTGTTGGTACTGACCAGGTACTATCTTCAACAGGCAGTCTGTGTTGGTACTGACCAGGTACTATCTTCAACAGGCAGTCTGTGGCCTATATGCGGACCATCTGGACCAGAATGGCCACTGCTGGGAGGCGGGCACCTTTTATGTCCGTGCTGGGGCTCAGACGTCTGCCGTGGACGCCCTGCGGCGGGCCGGCGCCTGGCGAGACTGTTTGCACACGGCGACACAACTGGGCATGCCGTGAGTGGCTCGGCATATCCTGAGTGTCTAGACATACCCTGAGTGGCTGGACACGCCATGTGTGTTCGGGCATACCGTGAGTACATGGCGTGACATAAGTGGCTGGGTATGCCGTGATGTCGAAGACAAAATGGATCATGTCGTGAGTGAGCATGTTGCAAGTGCCCAGGCATAGCCTGAGGATTTGTGCATATCCTGAATGGCCAGGCATATCGTAGGTGTCTGGGCATGCCTTTGGTGTCTAGGCATGCCATGGGTATCTGGGCATGTCTTGGGTGTCACGGCATGCCATGGGTATCTGGGCATGTCTTGGGTGTCACGGCATGCCATGGGTATCTGGGCATGTCTTGGGTGTCACGGCATGCCGTGATGTCAGGCAAGGGAGATCGTTCCGTGGGTACAATGGCATGCCGTGATGGCAGGCAGGGGAGATTATTCCGTGAGTGCCACGGTATGCCGTGATGTCAGGCAGGAGATATCATTCCGTGAGTACCACGGCATGCCGTGATGTCAGGCAGGAGAGATCATTCCGTGAGTACCACGGCATGCCGTGATGTCAGGCAGGAGAGATCATTCCGTGAGTACCACGGCATGCCGTGATGTCAGGCAGGGGGATCATTCCGTGAGTACCACGGCATGCCGTGATGTCAGGCAGGAGAGATCATTCCGTGAGTACCACGGCATGCCGTGATGTCAGGCAGGAGAGATCATTCCGTGAGTACCACGGCATGCCGTGATGTCAGGCAGGAGAGATCATTTCGTGAGTACCACGGCATGCCGTGATGTCAGGCAGGGGGATCATTCCGTGAGTGCCACGGCATGCCGTGATGTCAGGCAGGAGAGATCATTCCGTGAGTACCACGGCATGCCGTGATGTCAGGCAGGGGACCACGGATCCGTGATTCCAGGGAGTACCACGGCATGCCGTGATGTCAGGCAGGAGAGATCATTCCGTGAGTACCACGGCATGCCGTGATGTCAGGCAGGAGAGATCATTCCGTGAGTACCACGGCATGCCGTGATGTCAGGCAGGAGAGATCATTCCGTGAGTACCACGGCATGCCGTGATGTCAGGCAGGAGAGATCATTCCGTGAGTACCACGGCATGCCGTGATGTCAGGCAGGGGGATCATTCCGTGAGTGCCACGGCGTGCTGAGGGCGTACTGCCAGCTTCGGCTACTGGATAAGAGGTGATTGGTCGGGCACGCTGGGTTGGTTGTTAGGCATATTTCCACCAATGTAATGCTTGTCAGTCCTGGTGGTGTGTGTGTGCCGATAATGGTCTCGACAACGCGTGTGGCCGGACTCGCGACTCCCACGTTGCCGCCGCCCTAGGGCAGGCAGGTCATTTTACTACTGGGTTACACTTTCCGCATATTGCTAATAGTTGTCGGTTCAATTATTGTGTTTATTGTATATAGTTCCTACATATATTACCGCTTCCTGCAATCAATGTACCAAGACGTCACCCGCGCAATTATTGGACCTTTAAAGTTTCACGTTTCAGATCCAGCTGACTTGTTCTTGCCGTTGTAAAGTGTGTGCAAATATATACTTAAAGCTTGCCGTCATTGATTCTTGTGATGACGAGGAGCTCCGTCACACATAATTGATATATTTTCCAGTCAGTCTGGCCGAATTTATCCAAGGTGGCCAATTTTTTGGTGACCCGAATTAACGAAGAATAATCATGATCTTCGAACTTGTCGATCCTATTTCCTGAATATTCGTGGCACTAGCCGTTTTTCTTACTCACACCTTAAGGATGGCTTAGTCAGCCGAGGTCCCCTCATTGCGTGTTATCAACATCAAACAGCGACTGTCCACCGCTCGTTTTGAAATCTTGAAGCCAATTGATGCGTATGCAACTTGAATATCAGTGGATGTGGTGCGTATGTAGTCCACCCGATACCATTCGATAGTGAGAACATACTACAATGGTCGGAGCCAGATTGAAAGAGCTACACGCGATAGACTGATGTAGACAACATAGTATTGAAGGGTCTTTTCATTCACCTTCGAATCTGAATATTCCACAAAATCAGGCACACAAATTTCTTATACGTGGTGCCTGTGACCTCTCAGGTGGGACAACTCTTCGATGTATGTGACTCATGTGATCTGTGTAACACACCAGACGGGACCAGTTCCGGGAGCTGTGCGCCTCGCTGGCGTCTGAGCTGCTCGCAACAGGCCACTACAGCGACGCTGCTGACATCTATGAGCGACATTTGAAGCGGCCGGAGGAGCAGGTGGAGTGCTTGTTGGAGGGCCGCCTCTGGGAAAACGCCATCCAGGCCTGCCACCAAGCCAAGAAACCCCATCTTGTTGGTAAGTGCACGCAAGAGACTGCAACCTCGTCTGAATACACCCGGTGCATCACATATCGTGTTTAGTGGGTATGGAAAGTTTGCTTCATTAGCCAATCTATGTCAATAAACCACATTTCAAACCTAACCTTACCTGGGCAATAAGTTCAGTCCAGATAAGTTCATCAAGTTGGTGAACCCCGATGGGAAATCACACTTCCCGGCTAGACTAAGCAAAATATCATCTGAACGGTGAGTTCAGACTGGCGCTTCTCGGCGATCCTATGTATCCGGACGCCGCCGCCCCTCGGTGCAGTGCTCCTCATCTATCCTATGTATCCGGACGCCGCCGCCCCTCGGTGCAGTGCTCCTCGGTGATCCTATGTATCCGGACGCCGCCGCCCCTCGGTGCAGTGCTCCTCATCTATCCTATGTATCCGGACGCCGCCGCCCCTCAGTGCAGTGCTCCTCATCTATCCTATGTATCCGGACCGCCGCCCCTCGGTGCAGTGCTCCTCAGCTATCCTATGTATCCGGACGCCGCCGCCCCTCGGTGCAGTGCTCCACATCTATCCTATGTATCCGGACGCCGCCCCTCGGTGCAGTGCTCCTCGGCGATCCTATGTATCCGGACGCCGCCGCATCTCACAGTGTAGTGCTCCCCCCAAACCGGACGTCGCCGCCCCTCAGTGCAGTGCTCCAGCGATTGTATGTATCCGGACGCCGCCGCCCCTCGGTGCAGTGCCCCTCGACGATCCTATATGTATCCGGACGCCGCCCCCCCCTGTGTGGGGTCCCCCCATTATCCTTTGTATCCGGACGCCGCCGCCCCTCGGTGCAGTGCTCCTCGGCGATCCTATGTATCCGGACGCCGCCGCATCTCACAGTGTAGTGCTCCTCGGCGATCCTATGTATCCAGACGTCGCCGCCCCTCAGTGCAGTGCTCCTCAGCGATTGTATGTATCCGGACGCCGCCGCCCCTCGGTGTAGTGCCCCTCGACGATCCTATGTATCCGGACGCCGCCGCCCCTCGGCGCAGTGCTCCTCGGTGATCCTATGTATCCGGACGCCGCCGCCCCTCGGTGCAGTGCTCCTCATCTATCCTATGTATCCGGACGCCGCCGCCCCTCGGTGCAGTGCTCCTCATCTATCCTATGTATCCGGACGCCGCCGCCCCTCGGCGCAGTGCTCCTCATCTATCCTATGTATCCGGACGCCGCCGCCCCTCGGTGTAGTGCCCCTCGACGATCCTATGTATCCAGACGCCGCCGCCCCTCGGTGCAGTGCCCCTCGACGATCCTATATATCCGGACGCCGCCGCCCCTCGGTGCAGTGCCCCTCGACGATCCTATGTATCCGGACGCCGCCGCCCCTCGGTGCAGTGCTCCTCATCTATCCTATGTATCCGGACCGCCGCCCCTCGGTGCAATGCTCCTCGGCGATCCTATGTATCCGGACGCCGCCGCATCTCCCAGTGTAGTGCTCCTCGGCGATCCTATGTATCCGGACGCCGCCGCATCTCCCAGTCTAGTGCTCCTCGGCGATCTCATGTATCCGGACGCCGCCGCACCTCACAGTGTAGGGTGCCTCACACCGCACCCGGCGACCAGGGATATGCACCCAGACGTCGCCAGTGAAGCCTGGTCACCCTCTGATCACTCATTTGATACGCAGGTGGCTTGTGTGCTTTGTTGCTAATTTTCTTTGTCAATTGCTGTACAACCTTCGGCGGGCATTGGAAGGCTGGTAAGACGTAGACCTATCTGGGTGCTCGCTACCATGCAATACAACGGTAGCAGTACATAACATTGATAGGTTTGCGTCTTTCGGAACGGTTTGTGATACCTAAGTACCAAATAATGTTGATTTCTTCAGTCGATAAGACGGGTATCACGGTAGCTCAGTCGGTAGGGCGTTTGACTCTTGTTCGTAAGATCGTAGGTTCGAATCCCACAACCGTCGGGATTGCTAAGTCCACCCGCGAGCAATGCCAGAGGTTGGCGAAGCTATATGACCTAGCAGTTGAATGCGTCGTAAAAGGCTCCCAAGGTTCAGTCGCTAAGGCTTCATTGCAGTATGATGCGCGTGAGTATAAATGGTACGATATCTGCTTATTCTGTTGGAATGATTCAGTCAGGTAATACAAATGCAACACTTTATTTTTTAGGAAATGTCCTTTCTTTTTAAAGAATATTAGTTCATCCTGAAGTGTGGCAGTAGGTATGAAGCCGGCCTTCTGTAGAAGCGTGACGATCACTTTACCGGAGAGCAAAGATGAGGCACTGAAAAGACTGAGTGCACGGAGCTGAGTTGGATGAGTGTGGGATGGCACTGAAAATATTGAGGACACGGAGCTGAGTTGGATGAATGTGGTATGGCACCGAAAAGACTGAATATATCAATCGGTCTTCGATATTTGGTTTCACTCTGAAGGCCTACCATATGGTTTTATCCGCAAGCAAATAGACAGAGCATGACTAGACATGCGCCACTACTACCACGCCACGTCTGAGCATTGTCAGCTGGTGCCTTCACATGGTCCTCGGTAGTCGGTACTCAGCCACACTCCTCGCTCTGCACGCCTTGCACGAATAGGTGTGCGTGCGTGCGTGGGTGGGTGGGTGCGTGCGTGCGTGCGTGCGTGCGTGCGTGCGTGCGTGCGTGTGCGCGCGTGTGTGCGTGTGTATGTGTGTGTGTATGTGTGTGTAAGGCAGCAGCGTCCTGTCGACAGGGGTGCTGGTTCGGCCTGCTCTGCAGTGTGCCGCCGTGAACACCTTGGAGACGTTGGCGCGCATTGCCGACACCTTGGAGCAGCGTCAGGTGCGACTGGCTGCTGTGAGGAAACAACAGGAGCAGGATCAGCACCGGCGGTCTCAGCTGTCAGGTGAGGGTAACAGCTGTGGTACCGGCTGACACGTGAAGGTAACAACTGCGGTATCGTCTGACGGGTGAGGGTAACAGCTGTGGCATCGTCTGACACCTGAAGGTAACAACTGCGATATCGTCTGACGGGTGAGGGTAACAGCTGTGGTACCGTCTGACACGTGAAGGTAACAACTGCGATATCGTCTGACGGGTGAGGGTAACAGCTGTGGTACCGTCTGACACGTGAAGGTAACAACTGCGATATCGTCTGACGGGTGAGGGTAACAGCTGTGGTACCGTCTGACACGTGAAGGTAACAACTGCGGTATCGTCTGACGGGTGATGGTAACAGCTGTGGCACCGTCTGACACCTGAAGGTAACAACTGCGATATCGTCTGACGGGTGATGGTAACAGCTGTGGTACCATCTGACACCTGAAGGTAACAACTGCGATATCGTCTGACGGGTGAGGGTAACAGCTGTGGTACCATCTGGCACCTGAAGGTAACAACTACGATATCGTCTGACGGGTGAGGGTAACAGCTGTGGTACCATCTGACACCTGAAGGTAACAACTGCGATATCGTCTGACGGGTGAGTGTAGCAGTTGTAGTGGTGTGACAGGTTAGGTTAACAACTGCAGTAGTGTGTCAAGTGAGGGAAATAACTGCGGTTAGTGTGTAACAGCTTAAAATAACAGCTGCGGTAGTGTATGGCAGGTGAGGGTAACAGCTGCGGTAGTGTCTGACAGGTGAGGGTAGCAGTCGCGGTAGAGTGTGGCAGGTGAGGGTAGCAGTCGCGGTAGTGTGACAGGTGAGGGTAGCAGCCGCGGTAGAGTGTGGCAGGTGAGGGTAGCAGCCGCGGTAGTGTCTGACAGGTGAGGCTAGCAGCCGCGGTAGTGTGTGGTAGGTGAGAGTAATAGTTGCCGTACCAGCTCCCGACTGGAATGGCAGGCACTATCAAGCTATAAGTTGATTGCGTGTTGGGTCTGTTGCGACCTCACATGGTGGTCCCCGTCGCTACTCGCTGCTCTGTGTCCTGAGCTGTGACAGCGGAGCGTCGTATCCCCTGTCAGTAGGGTGGCATCCTCTGGTGGTCCCCGTCGCTACTCTGTGTCCTGAGCTGTGACAGCGGAGCGGCGTATCCCCTGTCAGTAGGGTGTCATCCTCTTGAATGTGATGAATGCGTACTCGGGCTGCCACTTTTTTAGTCACTCTGTTAATCTCCGGCCCGCTAGCTGCGCCGGACACTGCTGGCGGGACCTTCAATCGATCGTTTTAAATTAGTGAATTTCAGTCTATTTGATGAAAATCAAGTGTGAAAATACTCCATGGGTTCTTAATCCGAACTTTGATAGCGGAAATTGCGGTGGGGTGAGAAGTTGAACAGCCAAGGTTTTGAGAATTGTCAGCATAGAAAAGCCGGCGGGGGCAGGCAAGACAAGAGACAAGGTCATTTAAGATAAGGGAGAGGATGGAACCGACGATTGAGCCATGCGGGTGGTCCGTGGCTAGGTGGTGTTATTCGCATCACCAGCTGACGGTGGCCCGTTGAATGACTACAACTGAGCCAATAATATACCGTATCGTCGAGTCGAGTGTCAGAGTGAGATAGGTCGGAAGTTGCTGTGGATGAGGGGGTTGCCTGATATATAGATGGATTCGACGCTTGCAGTTTTTTTTTGTCAGGCGTCAGGAAAGGAAGGAGGTATGATTCATGGGGTGAGGGGTAGGGGAAAAGGACCAGGCACAAAGAAGCCCCCCCCCCCGCAATGGCTCCAGCTTCTGCTGGGGACGTGCTATGCGAACACGCGGACCTATGCAATATGTGAATACCGCGAAGGAACTAATTTTTGCGGGACGCACAATGATGTCGTGTACACCGAAGTTTTCTTTGACGATGAAAATTGTGTGGGAACTATGCCGCTTGCTTTGAGCCTAGTGCTGTTCTCAACAAAAATGCTAATAATTACCCGCATAGAAACTATTCAATTTTCCAGGTGCATTAGCAGAATTCAGACGAATCGAAGCAATTCAGTTGGAATAGAACACTTAAGAAAACTGCTAATCAATCGTTTGTTATGGAGATGTAAGAAAAAAAAGTATAACATTAAGCTGCTGAACATGCATCGAAATATTTTCTACCTTCAAAAGCAGAATATTGTACGGAAAAGCGTGGCGTATCTGCAAGAAAACGGTAATATAAGTGCTGAAGGATTCACGCGATCTTGTCATCGTTCGCTATGCACCTGAAAATGATAACAAAAACAATGAATCTCCACGTGGATGCACAAATAATCTACATGTGCTGGAACACGACGTTAGTCAACTGTTATGGCAACATTTTCGAGCATCCAATCACTAGAGGAATTCTGTAATGCTCTGTGGGATATAAAATGCGACACCTCTCCAGAGTCCAACAGTTTCACTGCGAATTTCTTCTAAAATGTCCTGGCGAAACCTGAAACCTTTGTTTTTTCCGATCCATGCTTGGTTGTCAGGCAGGCTATACGTCGTCGACATTCAAAGGAAGGAATTATAGTATTTATCCTCAAACACCCCATAAAGTACATATGCTTGATGGTTGGCGAGCAGTATAATTTTAAATATCGAAATAGACTGGCTCAGGTTGAGCAAGAATATCGATTGCCGTGAAAGGGAACGAATATCGGCGGGTAACTTCTCGATACGGAATGGAATGTCGAGCCACTCCATCCTCACCGGAAGCGATGAGCGGCAAGCACACCAATGGTTTGTTGGTTGTGGCTTTCCGGCGCACTCAGCAGTTGAGGTCATATGGCGTCGCCTGCCTCTCACCCTGGCAGGAAAGGCACGCTCAGCTAAGCCACTGAGCTATCGACGCCCCAACACACTAGTAAATGTAGGGCTAATGTGCCAAGCCTACTCTCAAGGTGATAGTTTCTGACCTGCTGTCGGTACTTCACCTGTCCTCTCCTCGGATGGACACGGTAATGCGCCGCTGACCTGCTGACCTGCTGACTTTCTGACCTACTGCCGGTACTTCACCTGTCCTCCTCGGATGGACATGGTAATGCGCCGCTGACCTGCTGACCTGCTGACTTTCTGACCTGCTGTCGGTACTTCACCTCTCCTCTCCTCGGTTGGACACGGTAATGCGCCGCTGACCTGCTATCGGTACTTCACCTGTCCTCTTCTCGGATGGACACGGTAATGTGCCGCTGACCTGCTGACCTGCTGTCGGTACTTCACCTGTCCTCCTCGGATGGACACGGTAATGTGCCGCTGACCTGCTGACCTGCTGACTTTCTGACCTGCTGTCGGTACTTCACCTGTCCTCTCCTCGGATGGACACGGTAATGTGCCGCTGACCTGCTGACCTGCTGACTTTCTGACCTGCTGTCGGTACTTCACCTGTCCTCTCCTCGGATGGACACGGTAATGCGCCGCTGACCTGCTGACCTGCTGATTTTCTGACCTGCTGCCGGTACTTCACCTCTCCTCTCCTCGGATGGACACGGTAATGCGCCGCTGACATGCTGACCTGCTGACCTGCTGACCTGCTATCGGTACTTCACCTGTCCTCTCCTCGGATGGACACGGCAATGCGCCGCTGCAGCCGATCGATTCATGCGCATCTCCCTCCTTTGTGTCACGTAGCGACTATATTTGAGACTAAATCGATACAGAACACAACACACATGAGGAAAGTCTAGTGACTCGGTCGCCCGGACAAGCAATCTGTCAACAGAGCACATATAATAGCCCAGCTAGGTCGCACGGCAATGTTGCTGAAGCCTACGCTTCACAGCAGAATTGTGGTGGTAAAATATTGAATTTCTGCAGATATCAGGATGTCTTGATATGTCATTTGATCCCGATACGTCATATATTGACATCCTGGGCTCTGTGGATGATACATGCGTTTCTCTTTTAAGTTAGCGTTTTAGCCCGAATTTTCGCACTCTGGTTGGCATCTCGCTCGAGGTGCCACTTTGTATATGCTGGGGTGGGGGAGGGCACTGGCCCCATCGATCATAGATTCCCCACCTTCCATCAGGCTGAAACTTAGCCATTGGGCCTATGGGCGGACACCAGATAAAAATGGTTTTCTGAGCAGGTTTTGCTATCAAAAAGGTCATTTGCGCCCTCCCCCAACCAACCTCATTAAGCATGGGCGCTATATGACCTGTGCAGTCGATGCGCCCCTATGGGCGCGAATGATCAAAACTGGTCGAAGCGCCCTAAAGCCCAAATAACTAACTAACTAACTAATCGATGCGCCCCTAAACCACAATAACTAACTAACTAACCTCATTAAGTGACACCCATGCATCTCGCTCTCAGCAAGTAAACTCTTAGTTGCCACTCATTATGCTTCAAGACAGAGCTTTGTTGTGACATGTCCGTGAGTAATGGCCTTTGGATGTAGTATTGCACCGTGTTGACCAAGATGTACGTCGCAGACTGCGAGCTGGCCGTCCCAGAGAGTGACCTGTACTCGGACACGAGTAGCGTGTCCAGCGTGTCCGGCACTTCCGGCTCGTCCAGGTGAGAGTGTGCCGCTGGGCGACTACCTCACCTCAGACAGTAGCGTGTCCAACGTGTCCGGCACTTCCGGCTCGTCCAGGTGAGAGTGTGCCGCTGGGCGACTACCCCACCTCAGACAGTAGCGTGTCCAACGTGTCCGGCACTTCCGGCTCGTCCAGGTGAGTGTGTGCTGCTGGGCGACTACCTCACCTCAGACAGTAGCGTGTCCAGCGTGTCCGGCACTTCCGGCTCGTCCAGGTGAGAGTGTGCCGCTGGGCGACTACCTCACCTCAGACGCACCGGTGTTGACGGTGGCCTAAACTCTGGGTAAATGGTGCCTGTTGGTGTCTTCTGAGCATGATTATAATGCTTAGTTTAGATACTATCCCAGTAAACTGCAGTGTAGATACTAGCCCAGTAAGCTGCAGTGTAGATACTAACGTAGTGAACTGCAGTGCACAGTGCCCCGGTGCATCAGACAGTGCTCAGTGCCGCGGTACATCAGAGCTTCGACCGTAACATTTACGCTGTTTACAATGCAATTTTGAAAAGTAATTGGTCCCGCTGTGTACCCAAATATACTAGTTCATTATATCTAGAAAGCTACTGTGTTCTGGCAGTAATTGGGCTGCGTCAAAATTTGGTAGCAGAGTAAGTAATGCAGCATTTGCGCCGATGTGACAATAGAGAACACCGTTCATTTCGAGTAATCTTGCAGAATATCAACAGCTGTAACGATAATTAGGGACGTTTTACCGAATCTTTTCATTTTAAGCACTACCAAATTTTACAGCGTTTTACCGTATCTGTCCTTTCCAAGCTCCGATCCACCTCCAATGGTTTAGCATAAACCTGATAGGATTTACATAGAAAGCAGAAGCGCAGCCAAGTGGGCCCGCTCCCCTTAGGAACCAAAAATACGCCAGATGAAACGAGTAGTGTTGAGATTTTCGCCAAGCAAAACCTAAAACCGTAGGCCCCCTTCGTGCGCCGAAAGATATGCCTTTTCATTACATTTTTTTGGTCGCCCCTCTTAAATAAAATTCTGGCTGCACCGATGATCGAAAGAATCGACTTCAAAGTGGCTTTCCCATAACTTTGAGACAGTTTCCGTGCCACCGCACTGTACTCAGAACAAATATATATATATATATGTGTGTATATATATATATATATATATATATATATATATATATATATATATATATATATATATATATATATATATATATATATATATATATATATATATATATATATATATATATATATATATATATATATATATATATATATATATAAAAAATATATATATATATATATATATATATAATATATATATATATATATATATATATATAAGCTACCCAATATCCATGGGTAGCTTCGACAGTGGGCATGGGTAGCACAAGGAGAAATTCGAGTAATAGTTTTCCAATCGGAGAATGGCTCGCCTTCCCCTCATAGGAACAAGGCGTCCCCTCGTTGAAGCCCAATTACGCCCCCTGAAATTTTGCAGCCAAAGGCACCCCTCTGGTAATTCGAATGCGCCTTGCCACTAGCGAATCCAGGGGGCATTCGGACCATGTTCCCCCCCCCACCCACCCCGCAGCCTGATTTTAGGACTTTTTCGGCCTTTTCTCAAATCCTAGACACATTTTATTGGTAAAATATCGTTTTCAACTTTTTAGTTCTTTGAGATATTTCATTCCGCAAAATGGCATCAATATCAATGTAGACGCATATTTCGATGCACTCGGTACCCCTTTCAAAATGATACTAGCAGCGCCTCAACTCGATTCGGTACCGTACCGAACCGATATTTGCATTGTAAACAGCCTAATAGACACTTTGAAGTCGCATGGTGTCACCAGTGGCGGAGGAATATTGTCTGCTGTGAAACGTTGTGCAGAGCTGAGGCGTCTGATGCCATTCTAATGGTCCTAGATAGACATGCTCCTTACCAATCGTCATTCATTACCGTGTGCTGCTGATTATAAGCTTACCGAGCGGTATAGTGACACGTCGGGTTGATGTTAACACGTCATTTGTTGAATACGGTGCCTTAAATAATAAAAAAAAACAACGGAAGCTCGTTCACCTACCAATTATTTCCAAATGGATGTCAAAGCGTCAGGCCTTGGAACAAGGCGGCGTCGTCAACGCTTGTAAAAGCGAAAAGTTAAAGTGGTTAAGTATTATGAATGCATGGCTCTTCCTATTTTGTTATAGCTCTTACTATTGGTATTGTAGCGTTTGGTATTGTATATTGTATAGTGTAACGGTGCTTTGCATAGATGTTCGTAACGCGTTCTTGGTACGTGTGGTGCTAAAATAGAACCACGGTGTGGTGAAACTCTGCCTTTGATTTCTTTACTTCCGCCCTTCCTAAGAAAGTATTCCAGAGTATGTGATATCCGTTCACTGACAGACCAGTTTAAGCACGGCGTAACGCAGACCGTATCCTACCAACCGTGTCCTGTCACCGTGTTGCACTCAGTGTCACGTTTCCAGTACTGACCCTGTCGCCTTACTGCACCCAGTCGCACGTTCCGATCCAGCAAGAGCCGGCGAAAACAGGAACGGAAAAAGTACAGTCTGCGGGAGGGCAGCAGTATGGAGGACCTGGCCCTTATCGCAGCCTGTCACTCACTCATCAATGAGGCGTACAGCCTGACAGGTAATTATCTCACCTAACCTGACCGGTGGCCATTATCCAACCAACGTGACCGGTGATCATTATCCAACCATCCTGACCGGTGGTCATTCTCCGCCAGGCTGACCAGTGGTCATTATCCAACCATCCTGACCGGTGGTCATTATCCGACCAAGCTGACCAGTGGTCATTATCCAACCATCCTGGCCGGTGGTCATTCTCCGATCAACCTGACCGATGGTCATTATCCAACCATCCTGACCGGTGGTCATTCTCCGCCAAGCTGACCAGTGGTCATTATCCAACCATCCTGACCGGTGGTCATTATCCGACCAAGCTGACCAGTGGTCATTATCCAACCATCCTGGCCGGTGGTCATTCTCCGATCAACCTGACCGATGGTCACTATCCAACCATCCTGACCGGTGGTCATTCTCCGACCAAGCTGACCAGTGGTCATTCTCCGATCAACCTGACTGTGGTCATTCACCGACCAACCTGGCCAGTGGTCATTATCTGACCAACCTGACCGATGATCATTATCTGACCAACCTGGCCGGTGGTTAGTCTCCGACCAAGCTGACCAGTGGTCATTCTCCGATCAAGCTGACCAGTGGCGGACAAGAGCTGGACTGGAATTTCCGACGAACTGACCAGGTCAATCGGACCGGTCGCTTCTTTGGGCGTGGCGACCCTGTCTGACTATAAGTGCACCAGACGGATAATTCGCCTCGTCCTACTCGATGATTTCCCGCGTTCTTACCGATGATATTATATGGCCTGATCGACATCTGATTTCACTGGCCGTGTAGGGTTTCAGGATTACGCATTATGGCGTATCGGAAATAGTAAAACTTACGGTACGGGATTTGTTATTTGGGTTTGGTGCATTCAAGTACGCTGATTTCAAGCATGACAATGGCACATTGATGTGACGTCATCTTCTTTCTGATACACCATGTTGCCCTTAGTGTCGGTGCTGCGTTTGGAGGGTGCAACCGTGCCAACATGGCCGACGAAGCCCGCCAGTACACTTCGGCTCGTATAGTGTGGTCAGGCTCTGTGCGCGGGGCGCTCGGCGGCCCAGTGGCCGGGTGGTCAGGACGTCTGACCTCGTGTCGCTGGGTCAAGGACGACCGACGGGCCCGGGTTCAAGGCCCGCCGGGCGGGCGCTTTTTCGTGTCGCTGCTCCTATCGCTGTTGGTCTCTGTCTGTATTGGCCGTTGCTCAGGCCTGGAAAGTGATGAATCGGACTGGATATTAAGAAAACACGCAGTGACATTTACCGCTAAAAGCCGAAGCTTTACAGTGTTGGCTCCGCGCCGTCTGTGGGCTCCACCCGTACCAAGATGCCCATCACCTGTTGGACGAGCTGCAAAGTATTTCCGCAGCCGAATACAACATGACGCGAAATCCTGCTCTACTTGGAATCTGGCACGCCTCATCACCTCAGGAGATGTCGAGCTGAACCCGGGTCCAGGCCTCGACCGGTCGACGCCAGCTGTCGGTCCCGACCAGCAGGGTCACCTAGGGAGTGCAGCGTCCGGAATAACTGCGATCCTACAGAACTGCCGCAGCATCCGTGGAAAGCTGGGACAGCTTCGGGCGGCCGCGGCAGAGTACGACCGGTACGACATCATAGCGTACACTGAGACGTGGCTGGACGATTCGGTGTCGGATTCTGAGCTGCAGGCTTTCTTGCCTAAACACACCTGGTTCCGCAGGGGCCGATCGGATGGGCGTGTTGGTGGGGGTGTGGCATGTGCAGTTCGTGCTGCCCTGCTACCGACCCGACGTCTGCTGGCGGTACCGGACACTGAGTTGTTGCTGGTGGACCTCGGCAATCCGGCAGTGACGGTGGCTGTGTGCTACAGGCCACCTGACGACGACAACGCCATTATGCAAATTTTTCGGCATTTAGGCGAGCTCCCACCCGGACGCCGGCTGATAGTCCTGGGCGACTTCAACATTCCTGAGCTCGGCTGGGTACCGTCTGCATCCGATTGGGCCAACCCGGTCAGGCTAAGACCAACGGCCAGAGCCAACTGCTTCCTGGAAGCGTGCGATTTCCACGGCCTGCGACAATACGTCACTCAAGCGACAAGAGCAAACAACATTTTAGACTTGGTACTCACTATCGACATTGCAGCAGAGACCTTCGTTCGGAAGGGAATCATAGACTCGGACCATGACGAGATCCAGGCCAAGTTCATTCTGCCGAGGCCATCACCTCCAGCTGTGTCAAGATCGACTGCCTACAACTACAAGAGAGCAGATTTTGATTCATTGCGACGCTGTTTGGAACTTTTACCGTGGAACGTGCTGGATGACTTAGATGTTGACAATGCTGTTGAGATGTTTTACTCGTTAATCGAAGCTGCTATTCGTGATCATGTGCCAGTCGTGACTCCTCGCCGTAGACTCCCGCCCTGGTTTGACGGTGAGGCCAGGCGCGCACTAGCCGCGAAGGAATGTGCACATCGTCGAATGAAAAGGCACCCGAGTGACGGTGTCATTCGGCGCGATTTTGCAGACAAACGCGACTTCTTCAAACGTCTGATCGGACGCAGCTACTGCAGTTATCTGAGGGGACTAGTGGAGGATTTAAAGACAAACCCAAAGCATACTGGTCATTTTTGAAATGTTTTAAAAGGAGTGGTTCCGTTCCGTCTCTGCTAGACGGAAACACGTTAATCAGCGATGACGTTGGACGCACCAACCTGCTGAACAGAGCCTTTTCAGCCAAGTTCACAGCACGGGATGTAGCCCAGTATCCACCATTACAGGACTACGGATTGTCTAATCTCACAGACTTTCGGCCCTCATTAGAACAAATCCACACGATTCTTATTGAACTTGACCCGCACAAAGCATGTGGACCAGATAATATCAGCGCCAGAATCCTCCGAGAGTGTGCTGACCAATTATGCGTTCCGCTGTACAAAATTTGTATCCGCTCTATCAGGCAGGGAAAATTTCCGAACCGATGGAAAATGGCAAACATCACACCAATATATAAGAAAGGCAACTGGAAAAATCCGACGAACTACCGCGCCGTTTCACTTCTTTACCTGTGTGGCAAGATTTTAGAAAAAAAATCATTTACAATGTCTTGAGTGCTCACATTTTGCCAGTACTGACTGACACCCAGCACGGTTTTATTCCAAAAAGGTCATGTGCTTCAAATCTGGCAGTTTTCTTGAGACACGCCTGGGATTCGATCGCTGCTGGTTGCCAGACAGATGCAATCTATACGGACTACTCTTCGGCTTTCCAAAGTGTCAACCATAAGCTGTTACTATACAAGCTCGAAAATGCATATCATGTTTCAGACAAAATTATCTCTCTGATTCGCTCATACCTGACTGGTCGCCGCCAGCGGGTGATAGTCAACGGGGCGGTCTCGGACCGGGCTGATGTCACTTCCGGTGTACCGGAAGGAGCTTGCTGGCCCCTCTGTCATTTGCCCTGTTTGTGAACGACCTGCCATCCAGGATTGACTCGGAATGTCAGATGTTTGCTGATGACGTCAAAATGTTTAGGAGGGTAGCGTCTGTGAAGGACGCGACCCGCCTGCAGAGGGATATTGATTCCCTCTGCAAGTGGTCCGCAGACTGGATGCTATGTTTGAACCCTCTGAAATGCAGGTCATTCACAATGACTCCGTCGTACTCCTGTGCGCTTCGAATATAAGGTACACAATACAACGCTGCAGCGTGAGACTGTGATGCGAGACCTGGGTGTGTACCTGGACAGCAAATTGACATTCCCACAACATGTGGCAAAAACTGTGTCATCTGCGAACCGAGCTCTCGGACTGTTTATTAGATCAATGCAAGCAGGGGTTCCTGGCAGCAAATTCTCGAAAATTGCTCTGTTGGCGGCATATAACGCGAACATTAGGTCTCGCCTTGAGTATTGCTCCGTCATCTGGGCAGGCGCAGCCACAACACATCTGACCAGGATTGATAGGGTAGAACATAAATGTGTGATGTGGCTTGCTCAACACTGTAGTGCCACACCTCGACCGGAATCTCTACAATATCAGGACCTTCTTTGCTTTTATAACATGACGTCTGTGTCCACTCGTCGCGTACAATCCGACATCATGTTTTTACGAAACGTTTTATGTGGCAAGACGGACTCATCAGTGTTATTGCAGAACTTTGGATTGTGTCCGAGTCAGGAGAAATAGGCAACCTGTTTTATATCATGTACCGTATGCACGTGTAGAAACCATTAGATGTGGCCTATTTAACAGATTATTAAGAGAAACGAACACTTTTTTAGCGATGACACCAAGTGCGGACATATTCACGAACCCGCTGAATGCTTTTAAGACGCAGGTGGTCAGATACTGTGCTGCGTCACTCGCTCACATCTGAGCCGCGGAGCCATCGGGCATCGATGCAGTTCTGACAGCCGGTTACCTGTTTGACCTGAAAACTGTTCACCTGTTCTGTTTACGTTTTTTTTTAGCTAATGACTTCTCCTGTAAAGGGCACAATATGCTGTTGGAGATTGTGGACAATAAACAATCATAGGCATATGGACGCGATTGTTCAAGATGGCACATATTGCGGTAAAAATAATCCAGAAATTGACGTCGACGGGTGAGTGTATCCACCGTAATCGTAATCCCGACTGGAGACGGTCAGCGAGCACGGACACGCCCAGAGGCACACGCGTGCAGACACACACATACACACGAGCACGCATTGCACATTCTCGCACAAATACGGACGGTTATGCAGGCACTCAAACACCTGCACGCACGCGCATTGACATAATCGAGTACATACGCATGCGTACATACACACGGACAGGCAGACAGACACACTTGTGGTCTTTGTAACCTCGTTCTTGTCTTCCTGAACTGTTGTTTGAGGTAAAACTCGCATCTTTCACGTGTTATATATATCTACACATCGATTATTGCTCTTGGCACACTCTGGACTTCACCGACTGTTAAGCCAATTGCTCTGCTACAGACGACATCGGACACCTGCTGCGCGCGCTGGTACAGCGCGACATGGACACGTCGGCGGCCGACATCCAGGCGGCATTCTCTGCGCTGTTGGTAGCAGCGGCGGCCGGCGCGGCCCAGGTGTGGCCGCAGCCCAGCACCGACGCCGAGCCGGCGCCCGTCTACGGCCCCACCGCCACGGCCAACACACTCATCAGCCGACTGCAGAGCGACCAGTCGGCGGGCCAAAGCCGGCTCTGGCAGCTCGGTGAGACCACGGCGCACGCCACTCGGACGTCATTCCTCATGCTGTGACGCTCGTTAATTTAATCTAGCCCTGTCCTTTGCTGCTTTATTACTGTATTATTGTCATTCCAGTGACCCTTACCACTGTAGTTATTTTTTTTCCTTTGACTATTTTACCTTCATTTCTTGCTTTTGTTACCTATCTCTTTAACTTTTTCTTCTGTTGCTGATATAAATGATTATGCAAATGCCATGCTGCATCCCTTTTTATTGTTCGAATAAAGCGCCAATTTTATCAAGCTCCTTAGCATCACCTATATCAGAATCCCGGAGTGCAATTTTGACAGCAGTCATGGGAATTCCAATCAATATCCCTCCCGATCGTTTCAGAGCCCCACCTGCGATATCCCCCACTGGTCAAGAATGGCACTAGTTGGAAACTGCACTGCCTTCAGCGACCAGATTCAGCTGCCGAGGAGGGAAGCGCGGACAGCGCACGTCGGCCTGACGCATAGCACAGCAGCTGATCAGCGGCGCCACCAACACCCCGCCATGTACGGCCCACGCCTCCTGACGTCAGCGGCCGTTCACCGCCAGCACTCACCTCCACCAGCCAGTGAAGAGCGACACGTGGCCTGCACGCATCTCAACCATATTTCGTGTTGTTCGGTGCGGATTTCCCAGGTGCCCTAAAGATTGACTGCGAATTTTGTACAAGTGTACGCAAAATTGCTCTGTTACTGCTGGGCGCATGCTTGTGGAATTTCAGTCATATTTTCGGCGACACAAAACCAGTCACAGATGGACTGCAGAGACACCTGGTTCATATGTGCCACGGATTAGGTGAACCGTGATGTCGGTAGCGTGGTGTAGCTATACACGTGCTTTTTGTGACAATTCTGGGTTTTCCATGTGAATTCCGAGCGGGCCCGACGCGATGAGTATGTCGTGATAGGATGGTGTGTTGCCGGGTCGGTGTCTGGCAGTGTGTGGAGTGGCTGGTCTAACTCCTGTCGGTCGCGTTGACTGGGTTGACATCCAGAGCGGGCTGTTACCGCCTGGTCGGGCGTGGCTTACTGCGGCCCGATGACATCCGGAGGTGCGCTCTGTAAGCAGGCTTTTGCCTGCTCGGAGGTGTCGGTCACGGTCACGCACCCCATTGGCGGTGCGTGACCGACGGGAAGCGCTAACGCGGTGAGCCAACACTGCGACGGTCGGCGCCGCCTCCCGGGGAGCCGTTATCAGGCGTTACTGTGCATGTCTGTCACCTGGGACTACACACAGCCAGCTAAGTACCAACACTGGTCCGGTGGGCGCCGCCTGCCGGGGAAGGCACCAGTTGAAATATGACGACCAACAATGACCCCGCGTGACTTTTTCCGGAGTTCATGGACCGGCAGTAGTGATTCCAATTACAATATGTACTGCTGGATCAGATGTCTGAGTGATACTTTTAGGCTGTGCCTCAGTGTTATAATAATGGCTTTTCGTTAGGTGTGATGTCGAAACGAGTACAGTACGATGTCGAAATTTATCATGGAAGCGATGTCGCTGTGCATAACTTACAAGTTCTTCCAACACAATTTTCATCCAACAGTGTGCTCATGCGTGCAACTTTTTCCGTTTGTTGTCAAATGCCTAATTTAGGGATAACTATTCTAACGATAGCGGTACAAAGCATCTATACTTAACAACTGATATTGCAAACAGACTACATCATAGGTAATCCTGGAAATGTGTTAAGGGGTGTTCGTGTATCATGATCCGCAATGGCGCGTATATGCATGATACTTGATGAATCATGGCACGGATGAAACGAGATACTGTTAGAAATTAAATATGAAGACATAAAGACTCGAGGAGCATAATGCCGATGCTTCCTTGGAAACAATGTCCATTCAATGTTAAGGAAGTGATATATTCCACCCCATTTCACGCATAATTTATCACCGCTGTGCCTTAATTACCCCGTTTACATGAGCAGGTCAGCCGTAAACGGAAATTTCCGATCCGGTCGATTCGTCAAAATTACGATCGCGCGGACCGTTTACAAGAGCAAAGCAGCCACCTAATGTGATTCTTGCGATTTGGCGGCTGACTGGATGTGGTGAAAAGTGCCGAATATTTGGCGCATTTTGGCGCTTCTGACACACTTGCTTCGCGCAACGGCGTACACAGGCACAAGGTATCATCAATTATCCACGTAGTTAGAGGTTGTTGGGCAGAGACATAGGGAATCAGTGTATCTGTGAATTCGAAGGATTCACGTAGCCTATGTCAACAACGTGTCACGTTGCCGGTGACAACATAGCCCTTTCTTCTTGGTAGGTCCAATGGTCAAGGGCGTCGCCATCGGGGGGGCAGTCGCAGTCGCAGTCGCAGTCGCAGTCGCCACCCCCGCCCCGCCCCCCTGTCGTGAAACTGGGGGGCGCCGCCCCCTGAAATTTGAGGAGGCCCCTATCCGCAAATGCACAGCAAAAAAGGTGAGCGAGGAGGCCGACGGGACAGAAGATCATGCTGTCAATGAGGCCTCAAGACTGACGAGGCCCCAGGAAATATGATCAGGTCTCTATAAGAGACGTAGAACAGAGATTGGGAGGAGGCCCCCAGGACGAAAAGGAGGTCCCATGACGAAAATGAGGCCCCATGACGAAAAGGAGGTCCCAAGACGTAGAACAGAGATTGGGAGAAGGCCCCCAGGACGAAAAGGAGCCCCCCCCGGGACGAAAAGGAGGCCCCAGGACGTAGAACAGAGATTGGGAGGGGCCCCCAGGACGAAAAGGAGACTCCCAGAACGAATAGGATGCACCCAAGGACGAAAAGGAGGCCCCACGACGTAGAACAGAGATTGGGAGGAGGCCCCCAGGACGAAAGACTCAGTCGATGCGCCCCCAAACTCCAACAACCAGCCCAGGGGTGTCGATTTTTTAAAAACATTGGGGGGCCGAAGTGCCAACTCACCAGACACCCCCCCCATCCACAAAAAAACTCATCGGATTTAGCCCACTATATTTTCAGATCTCAGAAATTCTGATTTTTTATTCGACGATGTGCATGTTTATGTTTATTCAGCATCCTCACCGACGGGGAAAATCGTCCAATAACTGGTGAAGTCACATAATTAAAAGAGCAGTGCTCAGTACATTTCAACATAACAACTCTTGGTTGGTTATTGGTTCTACGACACGTCGACCGTTGTGTCATATAGCGTCGCCAATCTCTCATGCCGATTGGTCGCGGGCGAAGAGTAGCGACAGGTGAGACTCGAACTCACCAACATAACAACTCTGAGTAATAGCATGCGACTGCAGTGCCATATAGTGGGCTCGGATCTATCGTCACCGTCACCGTCACCGTCACTGTTACCGTCCCTCCTCCTCACTCCACACACCAACAAACACACACCGGCTTAAATAAAGATACTTTAGCGATCAGATGCAGGCTAAAACACACCGGCATTGATGAAGCATCACAGCACAGCAGACCTGACCGGTGATGACGATGGGTGAAAGTATTTCCTTGGTGCCTAACGTCAGGGAGGGGAATTTTTCCATTTAGTACGCCACTGCGGCTGCTCAACGTGTTTTTTCTGCAGATTGCACGATCGAGAGTAGAAAGGCCCTTCGGATAATTTTATTTCGGGACCCATTCTTAATTTTCCGGTGCTCTGGTCGATTCGATGGAGTCTCCTTGTGGTTTTTGTGGTGAAGTCTATTTTTATAAGCCCCCTGCAGGGTATTTTTGGAACCCGGTACGATTCTTCTGGCTCTCGGTGCGTTTTTTCCGGTGCCCAAACAGGTTTCTTTTCCGGCGTCCGACGACTTCTTATTTTGTGGATCCTTGACGCAATTTTTCCGTCCGCAAGGTGACATTCCGGGTATATATTGGTACTTGGGAAGCCAGCTGCAACTTGTGGGGCTCCGGCACGACGTTTTGGCCCCAGTGAGGTTTTCAAGAGAAGCGGCGTGAATTTTTTTTGTCTAAGTGCTTTTTTTTTAGGCCCCGTCGTCACTTGTTGGGATCCCTTGCGGTGGCTACGACACGTTTGTGGGGGCCCAGCAAGTTTTGTGGGCTTTTGGAGCTATTGTTGAGATCCCAGATTGATTTTCCGTGTCCGGGCTGTTTTTCATTCACCCGGCTTCAGTTGTTGGGTGATCTCAACGAGACTTTTAGAGCCCCGGTGGGACCTGTCAGGCCTCTGGCGTGATTTTCAGGGGCCCGGGTGATAGTTCTTAGTACCCCAGTCTCGGCGTGATTTTCAGGAGGCCCCGGACCAACCGTTTGTGACCCCCGTCGTGATTTTCTTGAATCCCGGCACGACTTGTTTGCGGCCCCAACGTGATTTTCAGGGGCCCAGGTGCAAACTTTTGAGGCCCCAGCGTCATTATCGGGGCCCCTGCGCTACGTTTGGGGCCCCCAATGTGATTTTTCTGAGCCCCGGTGCGATTTTTGGTGGACCGAGTGAAATTTTTAGGAGCATAGCGCATTTTTTTCCTAAGCTCGGCGGATTCTTGGGAGCCCCACAACCTATCAGGAGGGGGGGGTGAGGCAACTTCCCACAATTCCCCGTCCCCATTCGCAGGGGTGTCGATTTTTTAAAAACATTGGGGGGCCGTAGTGCCAACGCACTAGACCCCCCCCCAAAAAAAAAAACTCATCGGATTTAGCCCACTATATTTTCAGATCTCAGAAATTCTGATTTTTTATTCGACGATGTGTATGTTTATGTTTATTAAGCATCCTCAGCAACGGGGAAAATCATCCAATAACTGGTGAAGTCACATAATTAAAAGAGCAGTGTTCAGTACATGTAAACATAACAACTCTTGGTTGGTTATTGGTTCCACGACACGTCGACCGTTGTGTCATATAGCGTCGCCAATCTCTCACGCCGATTGGTCGCGGGCGAAGAGTAGCGACAGGTGAGACTCGAACTCATCAACATAACAACTCTGAGTAATAGCATGCGACTGCAGTGCCATATAGTGGGCTCGGATCTATCGTCACCGTCACCGTCACTGTTACCCTCCTCCTCACTCCACACACCAACAAACACACACCGGCTTAAATAAAAATACTTCAGCGATCAGATGCAGGCTAAAACACACCGGCATTGATGAAGCATCAGAGCACAGCAGACCTGAACGGTGATGACGATGGGTGAAAGTATTTCCTTGGTGCCTAACGTTAGGGAGGGGAATTTTTCCCTTTAGTACGCCACTGCGGCTGCTCAACGTGTTTTTTTCCGCAGATTGCACGATCGAGAGTAGAAATGTACGCCACTGCGGCCCTTCGGATAACTTTCTTTCGGGACCCATTCTTAATTTTCCGGTGCTCTGATCGATTCGATGGAGTCTCCTTGTGGTTTTTGTGGTGAAGTCTATTTTGATAAGCCCCCTGCAGACTATTTTTGGAACCCGGTACGATTCTTCTGGGTCTCGGTGCGTTTTTCCGGTGCCCAAACAGGTTTCTTTTCCGGCGTCCGACGACTTCTTATTTTGTGGATCTTTGACGCAATTTTTCCGTCCGCAAGGTGACATTCCGGGTATATATTGGTACTTGGGAAGCCAGCTGCAACTTGTGGGGCTCCGGCACGACGTTTTGGCCCCAGTGAGATTTTCAAGAGAAGCGGCGTGAATTTTTTTTGTCTAAGTGCGATTTTTTTGGGCCCCGTCGTCACTTGTTGGGATCCCTTGCGGTAGGTACGACACGTTTGTGGGGGCCCAACAAGTTTTGTGGGCTTTTGGAGCAATTGTTGAGATCCCAGATTGATTTTCCGTGTCCGGACTGTTTTTCATTTACCCGGCTTCATTTGTTGGGTGACCTCAACGAGACTTTTAGAGCCCCGGTGGGACCTGTCAGGCCTCTGGCGGGATTTTCAGGAGCCCGGGTGATAATTCTTAGTACCCCAGTCTCGGCGTGATTTTCAGGAGGCCCCGGCCCGACCGTTTGTGGCCCTCGTCGTGATTTTCTTGAATCCCGGCACGACTTGTTTGCGGCCCCAACGTGATTTTCAGGGGCCCAGGTGCAAACTTTTGAGGCCCCAGCATCATTATCGGGGCCCCTGCGCTACGTTTGGAGGCCCCCAAAGTGATTTTTCTGAGCCCCGGTGCGATTTTTGGTGGATCGAGCGAAATTTTTAGGGAGCATAGCGCATTTTTTCCTGAGCTCGGCGGATTCTTGGGGGCCCCACAACCTATCAGGAGGGGGGTGAGGAAACTGCCCACAATTCCCCCTCCCCATTCGGTATGTCACTGCCATGCAATGATGCAACATAAGAATCCAGGAATAGTTAATCTGTTTCATCACTCACATGTGATTTCAACTCCCCAGTTATCCAGACAGTTTGAGGGAAGTCAAACATCTGCTACATGGATCAGCAAGGATGGATTGTAAGGCAACATGGATACCATGGAATTCCGGTCACAGTAGTTATGCTGCAATACATACCTTGTTCAACAGACTGCTTTGGAGATGGATGAGTTCCTGAAGTTTGGTCAGGGTTGGAGTTTGAGGTGGATGGAGCAACACTGTGAAGGACATAACATATGGTTCAAGAGACTTGTTTCCATTAACAATACAGGGGATGAAGTAACATTTTCATTGACTTCTATGGTTTTCATTGGCTTCATTGACTTCTATGGTGTCCTGAGTAAGTAGGACAATCGAGATGGGTTTCTGTTATATGCATTGTAGAAGCAATGTTATAATGTAGCTTTTATACCCCAGTGAGAATGGTATGGATTCACTCGTAAGTGAATTTGCAAACATACTGATATATCACTTAACAACAATGCAGGGAGCTATGTGATCAACATGGTGTGTGCCCTAAAGCCCAAATAACTAAGTAACAATGCAGGGAATCTGCTGCATAACAGTTTGACTATAAATTAGCCATGATATATGGCATCATACTTCCCATGCTATTTATAATAGTGAGCTATATTTGGTGTACAAACATCAGGACATTAGAAATGTTAATTACGTTACACACATCAGTTCCTAACAAGTGTCAGCAATACATTTCCTTCATGTGCTTTAAACATGATTCAAGAAAGCACTGTCATCGATTTTAAACTTGCAAAAAGAGTGGGCCGCCTGACATTTTGAGTGCTATTTGAGTGAATTTGCTGTCTTGTTAGTGCACTGACCACTTATTGAGATATAAGTACTTTAACCTTGCCTGCTTCCATCATGAAAATTTGTCATTTTCCAATACATCAGAAATCATCAGAATAACTTCTTGTCCACAAACCGGTCTATGAATTTCTCATATTTATTAACACAAATGATGTAGATCTGATCTGCAAATTTATAACTCAGAAAATGTTATCAGCACAGGATTCTATTCCTGAAAATATGGTACTTTCAACATGTTATTGTTCTTTGTGAAGCAATAAGTGCAATGCTCTCATGCAGCATGCAGATGGAGGTTCATTACGTGCACCAGGTAGCACAAAAGAGATATTATTGCAGTCTAAGGTAACCACAAGACAGGTTTTGCACGCATTTTACCTCCACGAATCATTCAAAGTGGCTAGGTTTTGCGTAGTTGCGTTCGGCTTGGCTTTTGTTGTAAGTTAGTAAATGAAAAAAGTCTTCAAAAACGGTTCAAGCTAGATTAGGTTATGTTAGACTTTTTAAGTTCAAAATGTTTGAGAAAAAAATTGGGGGGGGGGGGGAAATTTGGCATAAAAATAATCATTTCTTGCATGGAAGTCTAGGCTAGGTTAGGTTAGGTTATGTGACATGTTTTTTTATCTGAACATTATTTTTCATGCTATATTACTCAAATCCAAGTCCCCTTTTCCATGTTATTTTTCCTCACAATTGAAAAGTGTGCATCTGCAGAGGAAATGAGCGGTTACATCATGTTCAGTACATTAACAAACACTGCATTAAAAAAGAAATTCAAAGAAGTCAGAGAGTACCATGAGCTGAAAAATTACCCAAAAAGCCAGGTATTATCACAGTTTAAGGTAACCACAAGACAAGTTTTACACAGATTTTACCTCCATAAAGCATACAAAGGGGTGAGGTTTGTCAGGTTAGGTTAGGCTTTTGTGGTAAGTTATAAAAAAATCATTTGTTGGTAAATAATTTGTGTTAATGATTTTTCTACAAAAAAATAATAAACGGTTCAGGCTAGCTTAGGTTCGGTTTTTTAAGTTGAAACTATTTGAGAAAATGCCTCGAAAATATAAATTAAATACAATTAATTTCTTGTATGGGAAGTTGAGCTATGTTAGGTAAGGTTATCATACATCTTGAACATTATTTGCATGCTATATTTCCTTACTCCACACCCTTTTTTGGTGTTATTTTTTACTCCCAATTGAAAGACATGCATTTGCAGAGGAAAGGACATTACATTTGTGCTTTTATGTGTTTTATTAATATTCTTTTATTTAAATTTCCAATGCAATGTTTATGAATGTCACTAAGCTGATGGCACTACTCAGTTTCTGTGCAAATGCTTACTTTCAGGTTGTGAGCAAAATAACATAAAAAATGGGTTTTGAGTTAGGTAACATAGCAATTAAAAGAAATACATTAAAAATTCAACATAACCTAATGTAACCTAGCCTAAGCTGACCTTGGAGAAAAGTATAAAAACAAGATTGGAAAAATATGTAGCAATTTATTTTCTTGAAATTTTACAAATGATAAAACCTAAGCCAACCTAATCTAACCAGAATTATTGTGCTTTAAGGTGGTAACAAGGCAAGTTATTACACATTTGCCTCCATAAAGCAAACAAATGGGCTATGTTTGGTGATGTTAGATTAGTTTAAGTGTTTTAAGCTCGACATTTTTTGCAAAAATTGTTCCAAAATTTGAAAGAAATATATCTTTTTTCTTTAAAAGCAGCTTATGTTAGATTAGGTTAAGTTGGGTTACATTTTTCAATTGTTAAAAAAATACATTGCTTGAAATTTTTACAACTTGATGTTTTGGTTTTGTTTTTCTCCATGGGGAGGTTAAGCTAGGTTAGGTTAGGTTATGTTGCATTTTTTAATTTACAAAAATACTTTACCCTATGTCGCCTAATTCAAAGCTTTTTGTTGCTGTTATTTTGCTCACAACCTGAAATGTAGGCATTTGTATAGAAAATGAGTGGTCCCATCATCTGAGTCACATTCATAAACATTGCATTGAAATGATACATTCCACGAATTCATAAAACACCTTAAAACAGAAATTTACCAAAATGAGCAGTAACATCATGTTCATCACATTCCTAACCATTGCATGGACAAAAATAATCAGAAATCACCTTAAGCTGTAAATTTACCAAAAGGTGTGCCAACCCCTGGACGGAAATGCAACACTAGGTGCCCAATCCTGGGCAGAAAGGGCATTAAGAGCAGTGGAATGAAAATATGAATAAAAGTAAACTAAAAACAGCTCTTCTTGAAGACAAACGTGGTAGTTATGTGATATTAACATGGAAACCCTGAGCACAATTCAGAAAAAAGCATGGACTGGACTTTTTGCACGCTTACCTGCCAACGTCTTCAACTACTGTTCCTTTGAGAATTAAATATCAGCAAGCTATTTATTCACTATTTAAAATCACACCAATCCGCAGATACATCAGAATGTGCGAAGTACAAAAAACGAATCAGTACGACGTCACATAAGATTGGCCTCCGGATTAAACACTGCGCGCAATTGCACCACAAATGTCGTACCTCCGTCACATTTGTCACTGCAACCTCCAATTTAGACTTCAGGCGCTGGAATTTCTGTAACTGGAGTTTTTTCTTTGGATGTTACGATGTTGTATGTTCTGAGGAACGCCCATCACGATGTGTGACATTTAATACGCGCTAGTGTCTATCGATACATATCGACGCCCCTGCTTTGGAGGAAAAAAATAGAAACAAAAATTAAGCAATATATATTCTGAAAATTGTATAACTTGAACAACCGAACCCAACTTACCCGACCCTAATGTAAGCTGCTTTTGAAGGAAAATTTCCGATTCTATTTTATTTTTGAAAATGATTGAACAGTTTTCCCAAGGTAAACAACTAAGTTAGCCTAACCTAGCCAAATCGGTATTATTGTGCTTTAAGGTGGTAACAAGACAAGTTTTTACACACATTTGCCTCCATATAGCAAGCAAATGGGTTAGGTTTGGTTATGTTAGGTTAGTTTAGGTTTTCCAAGTTGGAAAACTTTTTTTTAACAAATTCCAAAAAAGTTTCCCCAAAAAATTGCAAATTATTTGGTAACCTTGCGGTCTAAGGTGTTCTTTTTTTCCTTTAAAACAAAAAAAAATATATGCAGAATACCATGTTTATGAAGGTGACTAAGATGATTGGACCCACTTATTTTCTGTGCTTACTTTTCAGGTTGTGAGCAAAATAATGCCAAAAAGTCTTTGAGTTCGGTAACACAGCATAAACATAAATGTTTTTTTTAATGCAACAAAACCTAACCTAGCCCACCCTAACCTATCTTTTGAGAACAAAAAATTAAACTAAATTAAAATGTCACTTAATTTATTTTCTGAAAATTCTCAACCTTAAAAAAGAAACCTAACCGACCCTAACCTAACTTAACCTGATTTTGAATAAAAAATTATATTTTTTTGTGAACATGGTTGTAAATTTTTTCGGAAACTTTTGGGTATTATTGTGCTTTAAGGTGGGAACAAGAAAAGTTGTATGGGCGCTGTATGACCAACGCAGTCAATGCGGCCGTAAACCCAAATAACCAATCAACCAACCCAGAAAGATGTAAGCTGTACTTCCACAGTGGAGGGAATTCCAGCTATTTTGTTTGTTTTTGCACACAATTTTACATTTTTCAGCAAAAGGTGGAGAGTCAGTCCACTATCTAATCCAAATCTGTTTCTATTCAGTACAAAATGTGCTGGTTAACATCAATGTTTCTACTTAGCATGGGGTTTTTCATTTTTTCCCTTTAGCTTTCTTATCAGCATAAAATAGCATAGGTTATTGGGGGGCCCAAATCAACATTGGGGAGCAAGATCAACATTGGTGGGGCCATAGCCCCCACAAAAGGATACAAATCGACGCCCCTGCATACATGCATGATTTTGCACTTATCAAAATTTAATTTCATCTGCCATTTTTTGGACCACTTCACAAGCTCTTCTAAGTCTTTCTGTAGCATGTACCTTGGTGCCTAGGTACCAGGTAAATATC
>JAOTOM010002272.1:0-96883 GCA_034440615.1 Ashinkailepas kermadecensis | reverse complement strand
TGGACGGCGGCGCGCGCGTGTCGCCCCCGGCAGAGCTGCTGCACGTGAGTGTCGCTGGACGGCGGCGCGGCGTGTGTCGCCCCGGCAGAGCTGCTGCACGAGTGTCGCTGACGGCGGCGTGTGTGTGTCGCCCGGCAGAGCTGTTGCACGTGGAGTATCGTTGGACGGCGGCGTGCGTGTGTCCGCCCCGGCAGAGCTGCTGCACGTGGAGGGTCACCCGTGGACGAGCAGCACCAACGGCGGTACCGCTGGTCAAGATCGTCGTGCTGTAAGTGAGACTTTCATCAGGCAGCATGTACAACCTAAAGACGAAATGGCCATCATATGACCTCGGGGGGTGGTGAAGTTCGGGGTGCTTCAACTACAGAGGTCCGTGCTCCCCATAAGCCGCGGTAACCAAACCAACTAATGAGAAGGCGAAATGTGCCGTGGTGTTCTCTCATAGCGGATGGCAACAGTACGCGTCTTCCTGGGCGTCCAGCGCCAACGAATTCTGCTTTTGAGAGTTCCGGGGACGACAAACGTGTTCCTGACCGACAAACCGACACCCTCGTAGTGCTCGGCGGCCATTTTATCCCCTGATGCTTGTCTGTGGTAAATTATGGTCCGTTTACGCTATCGCTTTGAAACTTGGTGCGCCTTCCAACAGTGATGAGCGCACGGTGTATCACAAAATTGAGTTATTGACTTACAATAGCGTAGCTGGAGCGGGGCCGAAGCCAGGTTACCACCTTCGTCTCAGCACGATTTCTGGATGTACCTTGAATCGTTTGTCACCTGCAAACCATGCAACGTGCAATCAGAAGTGAAATAGGCATGAATGATTAAGAAGATGTAAAAATACAAACCGTGTCCTAGGTTCAGTTCTGAAGGTCGAATCAAGGTTTATATCTGTGTTCCTTTGCGCATACCTTTGTTACTAAATGAATGTTTCTGTAAGACCTGAAAAATATAAATATATATATATATATATATATATATATATATATATATATATATATATGTATATTTATGTATAATGGAAAATTGTGTCCTCTGTGCTGTAAGGGAAATAATGTGCGCTGGGGTCTGTATCAGGTCAGTTTTTAGGGTTTGACTTGAAATAATTTGAAGGTATATGTATTTAAAGTGCCATTGGAGCTAAACTACGGAGTATTACTAAGTATAAATGGCTAAACCAGGATACTTTTGCGTGCCCAGTTCATTTGTGATAACAGTGGGTGCTCACATTCTATTTAAAAGACTGGATATTTCCCTATTTTTACAAGAGAAGACTCAGCATTTCTGGACTTCTTCTTACAAATTATCAGGCAGAGTGGAAAGCATACGATGTTCTCTTTGACTTATTACCTGTTCCTGATTGCCATCTGTTTCTGAAAAATTGTTATCCTTTAACAGTTCACACATTTTCAAATATTTCATATTGATACATATTCAAATATGGGATCGGCAACCTGGTATCGGCACCCTTCGCACGTGTCGTGTGTGTTAAACAAAGCCTCCAGTTTGCTTATCGGTTGGTTGTGGCCTTACGGCGCACTCAGCAACTGAGGCCATATGGCGTCGCCTGTCTCACCCTGGCAGAAGGGGTGGGCATCGAGGGGAATCAAATTCCTTACCTCCGGCATGCCAGACTCCCAGTTTAACCACTCAGCTGCCGACGTTCTCAGTTCACTTATCATCAATGCTGAAATACGAAGTTGCATTTCTTTACGACCAGGGTACAAAAACTACCAAGAGAGATAGGGAAAATGTTTCGTGATCCTCTAATAGGTGAGGGGCATAGCTACACCTAGACCATTTACCACATCTTCGTCTGTCCTAGAACACAAATTAGTGTGCGGGAGGGTCAAATGATAATATCGCCCCACAATGTGAGAATTTAGCTGGAGTATGGCTAGTCAAACATCATTTGGGCGTCCATCTTCCTGAAGAGCTGCATGGCCACTGCAGTCGATGCGTCCCTAAACTTCATCTTCCTGAAGAAGTTCTCCCCAACTGAGCGCCATTGGTGTGGTGCAGGCGCGCGGCGGTGCTGGTGACGGTGGCGCGGCCGTTTCAGCTGGTGCCCGAGCGGAGGCTGTCGGCCGAGGCGGGCCGGCGGCACCACTACTTCGGCTCGCTGTCGGCGCAGCTGGCCGCCCTGCCGGACACGACCAGCGTGCTGGCCGCGCCGTCTGTCCGGCTGCACGCCGAGCCCAACAACTTCGCGCCCGCCGTGCTCAAGATGGCGCAGCAGCTGCACAAGAAGCGCTAGCGGCCGCCGACGGTACTGGTAGTGTGCGGCGGGCCGCCGACGGCGCTGGCGGCCACGACGCGCGGGTCGCGTGCGAGCGTGCGTGCGTGTTTATACGGGAGCGAGTCGTGGCGCCGAGCGGACGGCCGCCGGTCGGTGCTGTCCGTGCGCGCTCGGCGCGCATCTAGTCACACGCTGTCACGTGCTTTTGTGTGTGCAGAGGGCGCGACGTGGTCGGGGTCGGACGAGCGGTGGCTTGTTCAGCGCGACGGAGACGCGATCTCCGTGCAGCCGGTGGGAAGCGGAGAGAGAGGAGAAGAGCACGTCCTGTCGCCGATCTGGACGCAGAGGTACGTCTCGACGCGGCGATGACCCGGGGACCGCTGAGTGGTGTTTTCGGTCGCGTGACGTGATGTCACACCAAAATGCCGGGCCACTTTCGGTCCGGTACGTGAAGCGCGGCGTTGTTGCCGTTGACCGTTGCCGCCCCCATCGAACCCTCAGGGAAGCTCGCCGGGGTTCTGCACCAGACGCTTGCGCTTGGCAGGGTGTGTCGGTTCGTTTCAGTTGAGGCTTTCCCATGCGGGAGGCTGTGCTTTAGCTTTCAAGACGTACACGAGATGAGCATGCTTACGATGTTGGTTGTTCTTATCTTGCGGCGCGTATTGTGACCCAATCACACGCATACATCCTGATGATGTTCACAAGGCCTGGCGCGTATATACCGAATCGTGCGCTCGCTTCTCTACTCAAGATAGGTATAAAGCGAACCGTGGAGCGTGCGCGGGGTACGCGTTCAGGGCGGTAGACCGTTGCCGGTAACGCCTACAGCTGCCTGTTCGTATTATCTCCGCGCCGCCGCGAGTTAGCACTAAACCGAGCACGTGAGACGTGCTTAGTAATCGCGAGTCTTTCCTTGTTTGTCGACGGTAAAAATGGTTGGCATGTCGTTGGCATAATGTTGCTGGTTGTTTTCAGCCGTTGGGGTCACAAATGGCTCCTGTCTTCAGAATACTGTCGGGTACATGTGAGGAGGCTTTGACGCAGGCATAATAATGGAAGTTACATGAGAGGATGGTGAAACCGAACGTGCCTTATGCTGCCGTCGAAACACTTCAGGAAAACTGTAATATATTTCCTCGACAATAAATCGTACACCCTCCAAGGACACTGGTGCTTGCAAAGCGTTCCGTTAATCGCTGTCTTTGTATACATAGTGTCATAATATATTAGTAATGACTTAACATGCGACCGATGGCCGTTTCCTTTAATAGATAATGCCATCCTGTATTCACAACACGCCAGTCGATGAACACTTTGGAATGATGTGGCGCGTGGAGATTATTTGTACTGTTTGTCTCGATGAGTCATGTCTCGTCTCAAGTCATGTTTGTCAGACATGTAGTCTCGATATGATGCAGGGCGATCTTAATTAGCTTCTCATCATGCCGCAGCAATTAATGCCTGATAAAATACCGTTGTCCTAGGAGAAAGCTATACTGAAAGCATACAATTTCATTGTGTTAAGAGCAGAAGTCTCGACGCATTGACGCCTGATCACCATCAGTGGTGCTCTTGCTGGTAGCCCGAGTACCGACGTCGAACCTTCTATTAATTCCATGTTTTATGTTGTTGACAATACACAACCGTCCCCTGATGTAAACAAGGTGTATGTGCAGTACCGGTCGCTGCGTCGCTTCAACTTGAGTAAGTTCTTCCAGATGGCATTGTGAAGTTTTGATTCTGCCGTCTGGAGCTTCATGCCTCGAACCCGTTCTTTTAACTCGCTAGTTTTATTTGCAACCTATGGCTGTGAGAGCCACGATGGAAGCGTTCCCATTCTGCCGCTAGCTGTTTCTTAGCTGGGCTTCATTTTGAATGTTTGATACAGTCTAAAAATTGATGCCGTAATATCGAATGCTATCACTGAATTGGCCGCGGTAGCTCAATTGACAGAGCGTCTGACTTTTAATCGCAAGATTGTGGGTTCGAATTCACAACCGACGGCATTTACCGAGTCTACCCGCGACCAATGGCGTGAGAGGCTGGCGACGCTATATAACCTAGCGGTTGAATGCGTCGTAAGAGAAGGTCGCAGAACGTGAGTTGCAACAATGTGTTGAATCTGGTCGGCATATGGCCACAGTGCACTCGTTCTTTACGCCATCTTGGAGGTCGAATGTATCTGCTCGTTTTCTCCAAAAACATATGTTTCACTCGTGACGAATTTTGAATACATTTGTGTTCTGTCGTATTGTGTTTCAGTCACAGGACGCAAACTACATCCAGGTTATTTTTCCCACGCCGAAACCAGTACTGTTACCGAAAACCAAGCACGGAACATTGGAAGGTGGTTGGAAGGGATCGTATAGTCGTTAGTTCAGGATTGCGCGTTCGCGACAGGAAACACAAGGCACAAACTGGGGGAGAGGGAAAGCGGGGATGTTTGGCAAATACTGAGCAATTTGAAGGAAATACCGCTGTGGTGGGTGGGTGTCAGTGGTGTGATGCTTGTATCATCGGTCCAGTTATTCAACAGTTACGAGTTCGAGACACGCCGACAACGCCAACGGGGATTTCCAGTTGTGGATATATGAACCATGGAATAATAGAGCGAGGAGAGGAGATAATGTGTCCAATGAATAAGGGATAATTAGCATAGAAAGGTTATGACATAGGTAGAGAAGGCATTTTCCGTAATGTGCCTCAGAGCGCAGAATGTCGATCTGTCTGTACGTACCCGCCCCCGAGGAGGCGCCACCGTTCCGTGGTGGGGGGGGGGATTGCGTGCCCCAAAGATCCGGCTCCCGTCTTACCGGTGAGGGGCCAGACTAGGAGTGCTTCACTCGTCCTTCCATCCATACGCTTCCATTGCAATGCCCATCCCAGCTCAACATCCATGTCCTTCACCTGGCCCTGCAACACCAACTATCCCTACTATGAGCAGGTAGGACAACTTCCCCGGTCCTGCCCTCCAGCACAGTTTTATCGGGGTAGTCGCGCCCCTTGGCCCGTCCCCCGGGGTTGACGGAGTCCTGAAGGCTGAGGTCCCCCGTCGCACAGTGCTAGTTGTGACGGGGGACCAACACGCCTCTTTGGTCCTGATATCCCGGAGGGGGGGGGCGGGCCCATATGGGCCAAGCGACTTGTCGCCTCAGGCCAACGGTCTGGGCCATGGCCCAGTACCTGCTGGCCTGGCCGGCAGGGGTCAATGGGTGGGCGGCGCTGGATCCCGGTCGGGGTGGTGAGTTTCTCTCCCCGGCCGCGTGATGGCGTCGCCTGCCCCGTATAGCTCCTCGGGCGCCTGGCGTCCTCCCGTCTGCGCGACTCAGGCGTCCCCCGGTAGGGCCCCAGTGTGGTGGGACGTCCGGGGAGCTGAAACCAAGCACACTACATGGATTCGCTCAATACCAAAACTCATCCTGGACCCCAAGGGGACCAGAACACCAACTTCCCCAGTGGAAGTCACACCACCAACCCGACACCGGTAGAGGCATCCCGTCCTACCTGTTCTCCGCGCAATCCACCTAGCAGAGACCGGTATCTTAGTCGCACGAGTACCACGTCGACGTCAAGGAAGTCTATACCACGCATTTTAATATTTAAATCCATTGACCCAGAAAAGACTATCATCTCGCTCGCCCTTCCAACGTTAGAGAGGATGTGACCGGCTCGGGACTGTTACTCGCTGTGACAAATTACGTGACGAAGGGATAGAGGTGGAGTTTAGATATGAAGAGGACGCAAGGAGGGCTTTAGGTATAGACAAGTTCGTGTCTATACCTAAAGTCTATTTGGGTTCGTATACTATATACGAACCACAGACGGCACTAGAGATATCGCCATTCCAATAAAAGTGGAACCACACAGTACGAAGAACTTTTGCAAAGGGGTGATCAACTGTTATGATCTTAGGGATGTCTCGGAGGCCGAGATAGTAGATGGATTGACGGATGCGGAGTTGTAGAAGCGCAGAGAATGAAGGTGCGAAGGGGAAAGGAACTTCATCCGACTAACAACATCATCCTCACTTTCAGCTCCACTGACCTGCCATCAGCAGTGCAAATAGGCTACATACGAGTAAAGGTGCGAGTCTTCGTTCCGAATCCTATGAGGTGTTTCCGATGCCAGCGGTATTGCCACACAACTCGATACTCCCGCGGCCGCCCTGCGTGTGGAAAATGCGGCTCAGCAGATCACATTCCTGAGAAGTGCGAATCAGATAATTTGTGGTGTGTGAACTTTGGTAGGGCACAAGTGCCACACAAAACCTCTGACCGATCATGCCCAGCATATATAAAGGAAAAAGAGATACTGTCGTTGAAATGTGCGAGAAATCTGTCCTTTCGGCAAGCACGTGAGACATACGAGGAAAGCCATCCGAAGGTGTCTTACGCCGATATGACTCGCAGTACCCTGTCCAATTTCTCACAACAGCAGCCCGCCAGCGCCACACAACTGCTTGCCCAACTAAGCACCTTGTTCACCGGCGGATCTAGCCCACCGGTTGGGGGGGGGGGGAACTTTCGGTTTTCGGCGTCAGCCTTCCCCCCAGTGGCGTACCTAGGAACTGCATCAAGGGAGGGGTCGAACGGATTTGGAGGGTGCCCGTTCTTCCACTATTTTTGGTTAAAAGCACCGGATTTCGACCACTATTTGGCAAAGGGGCGCATTTTTTAAAATAATAATTAATGACAACATAATTTCCTGTGTAGGGGCCCCAGCCTACCTCCACCGTTTCTATGTTACCGGATTTTTGTTATTGTTTACCAAAGCGTTCACGTTCACGTTCAACGTCTTGTACCACGTCAACGTTCGTGCACGTGTACACACTGGCGGATCCGATTGTGTTAACTCTTGCTGTAAGCAGAACTTGATCAGCATGGAACCTTCGATGTGTGTCAGAATCCACTATGTTACCATACGGGCTTCCAAACAATTATACCAAATTCCTTTAAAATTGGAGATTCTTTCATCCAGACGCTATTTTTAACCTCGGCAAAGGTTACTGCACTTTAATTTCGTTGACTTCTGTTGGTTTCGGGGGGGGGCAAAAGACACTATGCCCCCCCTTTTAAGCGTTCGGGGGGCATGGTCGGAATGGCCCCTCCCTGGATCCGCCAGTGACTGTTGCGTTCGTTTGGTTTCGCGTGCACATCCCCTTCCACGGGGTCGGAGGCACCTGAGGTGCCACCCACATTTCGATCATCTAGGCCGGAACAGGCCAAAGCAACACCACCCATAGCACCCCCACGGCCTTCTGAGGAAGTCTCTGGGACTGAGGCACAAAAGGAAGGAGGGAATTGGACTGTGGTACAGCGTGCCAAGAAAAACGCCAAACCCCTGAACACCTCATCCACCACACCCCCTACTTCCACATCCAAAGTAACCCATTCCACCCCCTCATCACCACAATCAATCCCTCACCCTCCTCCGCCCCCTCCCCCGCCCCCTCCAACGGTCTACGGTGTATCATCGCGACGCATCCCCGTCACGCCTCCATCAGTAGCACGAAACCAGACGGCCAGTGTTCGCCAAGCAGCCCCGGACCTGGGACCGGTGGGGCGCGCGAGCCGCAACACGTCTCCGAGCGTACGGCCAAGAGCCATACCCCAGGTAGCCACTCAGCCCACATTGGCACCTGGAGTTTCCTCAGCTGCGGCTGAGACATTTCACACCCCACCACCCATCCCACCGCGTGGGAGCGATACCCTGACATCGTCATCCACGACAAGAGGCAGGAAACGAGCTCCACCTTGGCAGGTGTCCCCGACCGATAGAGCAGGCCCTAGGGGAAGGTCAAGTACCCACTCTGGATCCAGCATGTTGCAGCAACCACTGAGTGAGTTACTGCATCGTCTTAGCTTGTTTTAACTGGATCCTTTTCCGTCCATCTTACAGTGGAATTGCCGGGGTCTGAGGACCTCTGTCTTTGATCTCGTGACCGTTTTAAATCGGCACAATCCTGCAGCTATCTGTCTCCAAGAGACCAAGCTAGCACCGGAGGATACAGTGAAGCTCAAATGCTACACTGTGTTCCGTTAGGAAGTACACTCTGCAGACATTTCGCATGGAGGTGTGCTGGTTGGTTATTAGGGTTTTAGGGCGCATCAACTGAATTGGTTATACAGCGCCCACATGGAGGTGTGCTACTTGCCGTCCACCACAGTATACCAGTACGTGAGCTGGCCCTGCGAACACCTTTGCAAGCAGTCGCAGCGCAGGTGACGCTTGGCCACCGTCGCATAAACCTGTGCTCCCTGTACCTGCCTCCAGGAACCTCGTTCCCTTCCGCGGAGCTGAAACAGTTACTGACGGAGCTCCCACCCCCAGTACTGCTACTAGAAGACTTCAACGCCCGCCACACTGCTTGGGGCTGCCCAGATATCAGCACACGGGGTCGAACCCTGGAGGGTTTAATCTTGGATGAGCCACTCTGCCTCCTAAACACAGGTGTGCACACCCATCTAGCGCTGCCATCGGGTCGGACTTCAGCATTAGACTTGAGCATAGCCAGCCCCGAACTGACCCAGCAGTTCGAATGGTCAGTTCACGATGACTTCATCGGAAGTGACCACTATCCGATATGGTTGGCTTTTCAGAGAGGCATAGTTCTTGGAGTACGGCCGCCACGTTGGAACTTGAGGAAGGCAGATTGGACTGGCTTCGAATCTCGGGCACAGATGGCTTTTACAAACGACATTGAAAATCACTGTACTAGTGTGGATGATTTTACATCACGACTTCTCCAGTGCGCCAATAAGTGCATTCCACACACCTCTGGCACCCCGCGCCGTATTCCAGTTCCCTGGTGGACTGAGAAATGTAAGCAGGCTATCTGCGTCCGCAAGCCGGCTATCAAAGAGTTCAGCAAGCACAGCACTATGACAAATGTGCTAGCGTTCAAAAAGGCTAGGGCACTGGCACGACGAACCATACGTGTCGCGAAACGTGCATCCTGGCGAGAATATATAGGGAAGATTAGCCGAACAACACCAACATCCGAAGTATGGTCGCGTATGAAAAGGGTTTCTGGTCAGTTTAATTCAGTCCCACTCCCGGCCCTCAACATCAGAGGAAATATCATAACTGATCCAGGCGAGGTAGCCAACCACATTGTTCATGCTATTGCGAAGCGTAGCCAACCTACTGACCCAAATTTGCTGCAACACCGTTCCCGATGCCAGAAGGACGAGATCAGTTTTAACACAACTAAACAACTCCACTACAACCTGCCGTTTACTCAAGCTGACCTTGCCTCCGCACTCAGCCAGTTGAAAAGTGCGTCTGAGGGACCGGACGCAGTACACAATGAAATGCTACAGCACCTACCGACGCGCGCAAAACATATTCTCTCACTATTTTCAACAGACTGTGGACTAGGGGATGTTTCCCATCAGCCAGGCGGAAAGCAATAATAATAATACCGATACTAAAGCCGGATAAAAGCGACGATGACCCCTCTCACTACCGTCCGATATCGGTCACTTCATCATTGTGCAAGCTAATGGAGAGAATGGTCAGCCTTCGACTGACTTGGTTCCTAGAAGCCCAGAACATTTTAACCAACGACCAGTGCGGCTTTCGGAAAAAATCGCAGTACGATAGACCACGTTTTAAAGCTGGACATAGAGATTCGTGTGGCTTTTGCGAAGAACAAGCATTTGGGGGCAGTGTTTTTCGACATTGAGAGCGCCTTTGACACCGCCTGGAGACACGGGATCCAGCTTAAGATCCATAAGTACGGACTCCGTGGAGCTTTGAGCATTGTTTTAAGAAATTGCAAGACAGGCAGACAGTTTTGTGTGCGTGTGGGTAACCAGGTTTCAGGTTGGATGCACCAAGTCGAAGGAGTTCCTCAGGGCAGCGTCCTGAGCACTTCTTTCTTCTCTCTTATTATGAATGGCATCGGCGACTCACTCCCCTCATCATTTGGACGGTCTATTTTTGCTGACGGCTTTGCTATCTGGTTGCACAGCTCGTCAACCCATCTTAGGAGCGACAGCTTCAATTTGCAATTTCCCGCCTGGAGAAGTGGGGACATACAAATGGATTCAAGTTTTCCATAGCTAAGACAGTTGCAGTACATTTCTGTCGACGTAGGCGTAACTGCCAGGACATGGCGTTGAGATTGTACGGGCAAGATGTGCCTACGGCACCAGTGGCTCGTTTTCTTGGTGTGCAGTTTGATCATCGTCTTACACACGGAGAACATATCAAAACACTCAGAGACAAATATTGTAAAGCACTTGCGATATTGAAGTGTGCATCTCGGACACCATATGGTGCTGATAGAAAGACACTACACCTGCTGTATCGTAGTCTGATCCGCTCGAAGCTCGACTACGCTTTGTTATATATACGATGGCGCGTGTGCTACTACAAAGCGAACATTTGGCCCAGTACATCATGCTGCGGTGCGAATAATTACAGGTGCATTTCGCACTTCTCCCATGGTTAGCGTGCTAGCTGATGCGCATGTGTAATGTAGGGGTAGCGGCTCTGCCGTCGGTGGGGCGGTGGTGGTTGCGGTGGTGTGGGGTGTCGGGGTGTGCGTAAGAGCTGTGATGGGTCTGTGAAAAGTTAGCTGTGCGGGAGCTGTGAAAAATAATGCTAACGAAGCCTAAACTGAAACTGATCTGATTGAACTATTGGGCTTTATTTTAACTGAGACTGCACTTCGACACGGCTGAACATGGGCCGACTCTAGACTTAGATTTGGCTAAATATCTCCTTTTCTGCTATGCCTGTGTCAGGGATGTGTTGTGCTGTGTTTCCCCGCTACCTCCACCACACATTCCCCAAACTCCAGCCGGCTTGATGTTGTTTGAGCTACCATCCCTAACACGAATTTTTATGTGTGCGAGGTCAAGGTTTTGGGAACGCCAGATAGGTAAATGAGTGCTTCTAGCCAAATTATAAAGAATACGTTGTATTTAGAAAATTAATGAGAATGCAATTTGCCCTTTGTTTCAATGACTTGTCCCGAGTTGGAACTTCTTGGATGTTAATAGTAGTATAATTTTGTACAATGTACCGCACGAAATAGGTGCCTGTGATTAGCCCCAAGCGGCTTCCGCTGGTCCTTAAAGCTACCTAACACACATTCATTCTCTTCATTCACTTCACATTATCTCGTCCCATTAATTCTCTCCTTATGAATTAATGAAATGCTTGGTCCCCAATGTTTGCTACCCCCCCCCCCTCAGCGGTACACAAACACATATATCGACAGACCATTGCTCTATTCTTGATGGTAGGTTGGCCGAATATGTAAACCTTCCACTGCCATCTTAGCTGGCCTCGTCATTATTTGCAGCGTTCCTCGCCTGGATGAAGTCTTAATGCTACGAGGGGCTCATCGTACTGGCTCCGGGCTTATACAAGTGCTCTGGTGTCTTTGACTGACATACCTAACCTTAAAAAAACAGTCGATGCCTCACCGGACCTTATTCGCCGTACACTATGCGACCAGGTGAAGGTCCTCACGGGCGGGCACGGATCCTTACCACGTTGGGCACGTCCCCTGGCCGTCTATATAACCTAGCCTGCCCTACCCTTTCAGCCTCGGGGCTTGCGGCACGCCAAACCTGTCCGTACGTTCCCCCGAAACGCTATACAGCTCCGTGTCCAAACGTATAGCGAACGGGGGCGGACTCACGACCGTGCAGTGCAGTGCATTACCCTATTGTTCGACGCCAAACTCGACGGGCGCAAGGTGGGGCTTCCCTTAACAACCCATCCCACCTGCATGCTATGCCCGCCCCCATCTGCGCCCCTGGGTCACAGAGGCCAGCGGGATTTGGCAGTCAAAGAACCAGAGCAATTGAGCTAATGCCCTCGAAGTGTACGTTCATCGCACCCTCTCGCAATTTGACATCATCCAAACGTAGATCATATATATATATATATATATATATATATATATATATATATATATATATATATATATATATATATATATATATATATATATATAATAACATTAATATTCTAGACAATTTAAACTGGCTTAAACACTCATTACCATTACCCGGGAACGTTCAGTCCATAGGAGGACGGCTCGCAGGTCGTCTGCCTCGCTTTTAAATTTACTTCCTATAGCATCGTTACTTCTTAGGCAAATATAAAACATCATGTGAACATCATCCCTTGTGGTCAGGTAAGGTTTTGATTGCAACGAAAAGGGTTGCACCACGGGAGGTGGGTAGCTCTAACATTATTGTTTGAACTCCTGTTAGTCTAAAGGCCGAGTTTATTTAGACGGGGAGAGGAAGACAGGAATTGTTGCAAGCATAATTGTGCTGTACTCCATGTTTTACTTTATCCGATCCTGTTCCGCTGCTGTTCCTGTCCATCACTGCCGACTGCTGCCACATAATTTATATAATTAATATAATATATTTAAATTTACATACACCGCATCTCATTACACCAACACATTTCTTACACACACACTACTCGCCATCTCAATCCTTGCACGCGACACATTCCTTCCCCACCCTGAATGTATCCTATTTGGTCCCTCCCATAAAACAGGTCGCTCCTTTCAGTAAAGTGAATGAGATTGAGGAGGCAGAAGCTGCTTGATATAACTTAAGTTGGTTCGGCAAGGTTTGGGAAAAAGCAAGACATGTCCGACGTACCACACTCACATGCCCGATGGTCGTCGCCCCCCCCAGCCGTCGTCACTCTCCGCCGCCCGGCACTTCATGTCACGTCTGCCTCCATTTACACTGTCGTACCCTGAGTGGGTCCTGCCTGAGTTTTCGTTCCGCCAGGCTGTCTAAGTGTCAGAGTCCGAGAGAGAGCGAGAGATCTTGAGCGATAGAGACGGTCCGAGAGAGAGTCCGAGAGAGATTGTTTCATAAAGACATAAAGACATAAAGACATAAAAGATCAGTGCAACTATGAGCCACAAGGGCCCTTCTTGGTTGCACTCTGTACACTGAACCAGTTGTCCATCAAATGTGTTGATCAACTCTCCCTGGAATACAGAAAAACAAGCCCCTTATTCTTATAATGATTGTCTTTGCTGTTCTTAAAGATGTTCAGTGTGTTGCTACTGACAATGGTTTCTGGCAGCTGGTTCCAGTGTTCTACTACCCTGTTGGTGAAGAAGGACTGTCTTAACCTTGTCCTGCTGTGATTAACTTTAATTTTGAATTGATGACCTCTAATTGCATCATTTCTGTTAAATTCAAACAGTTCCCTGAGATAACCCTGTTCCTGACCATGAACAAATTTAAAGACCTCGATGAGATCTCCTCTCAGCCTTCTATATCTAAGTGAAAACATATTCAATTTCTTCAATCTTTCCTCATATGCCAGGTTGCCCATACCATTCACCATTTTTGTTGCCCTCTTTTGTACTCTCTCTAAAAGCCAACAATCTTTTTCATAACTAGGGGACCAAGCTTGGACACAATATTCCAGATGTGGCCTGACATATGCACAATAAAGCTTCCTGATGACTTCCTCACTTTTGTATGATACATTCCTATTTATTGCCCCAAGCATTCTTAGTGCCTTCTTCCTGGCTTCTTTGGTCTGTTCTGATGCCCCCAATTTTGTGTTAAAAATAACACCTAAGTCCTTCTCCTGCTGAGTCACAGATAGTACTTGACCACCCATCAAGTATGGAGCCTTGATATGCTGCCTACCTACATGCATGATTTTGCACTTATCAAAATTAAATTTCATTTGCCATTTTTCGGACCACTTCACAAGCTCGTCTAAGTCTTTCTGCAGCAAGACCTGCTCATTGTGCCCTGTTATTGCCCTAAAGACCTTCAAATCATCTGCAAATTTCAAAACCTTACTGCTTAGGCCACTTTCAATGTTATTTACAAACGTAATGAACAATAGCGGTCCCAGTACTGACCCTTGGGGGACTCCACTAAGAACATTTTGCCATGATGATTTTGTACCATTTAGCATCACTCTCTGCTGTCTATCTGAAAGCCACAACCCTATCCATTTTAGGATGTTACCCACAATACCATGGGCCTGAAGCTGCATCATTAACCGTTTATGAGGTACCTTGTCAAAGGCCTTGCTAAAGTCAAGATATGCTACATCAACCTGATTTCCCTTATCAAATTGTTCTGTATCAAAATTAAAAAAGTCGAAGAGATTTGTGAGACACGATCGCCCTTTTCTAAACCCATGTTGGGTATCTTGAATCACTCTGTTTCCTTCCAGAAAACTAACTATTTTATCCTTGATAATTGATTCAAGTACCTTGCAGACTAGTGATGTGAGGCTTACTGGCCTATAGTTTTCAACCTCCCTCTTTCTCCTTTCTTGAATATAGGAACTACATTTGCCCTTTTCCAATCGGTCGGAATTTCATTTTGTGAAACTGATCTACAAAATATTATACTGAGTGGAATTGCCAATTCTTTTTCAGCTTCCCGCAATACCCTAGCATAAATTCCATCAGGTCCTGCTGCCTTGTTTGGCTTTATTTGCCTGACATAATTCAAAACAATATCACTGCCAATGAAATCAACATCATGTAACTGATCACCTGTTGCTGGGCTGTGGTTCACAGTTGGCAGATTTGTCACATCCTCCAATGTAAACACTGATTTAAACTGCTTGCTCAATTCCTCAACCATCTCACTATCCTCACTCAATATAATCCCATTTACTTCCAGTGGACCAATTGTGCTTGAAACTTTACTTAGCTTGTAGAAACTAACGAACTTTTTACTGTCCCCATTACAGTTCCTAGCCAAATCCAATTCTTTTGCTCGCTTTGCTGCTCTGGTTTTCTGTTTCACAGCGTCTCTAGCTTTTTGATACAACCTTAGATTTACTATATTTGAAGCTTCCTTAAATATTCTAAATGCATCTTTCTTAGCCTTAATTGCTTTTGTCAAATCTTGTGTAAGCCATGCTGGCTTTCCTACTCTTCTTTTGCGCCTTTGCTTTTGGGGGACATGTCTAATCTGAATTTCCCTCAAGTAAGATTTGAACTTTTCCCACATTTCACAGGCATTTAAATCGGAGAATTCTTCTTCCCATTTTATGGCACTTAAAGCTGCTCTCATGCAGTCAAAGTCTGCCCTGTTAAAATTTGGAACCTTTGCCAAATTATCCTTGATTGTCCCTGCTACATGTGCCTTGAATCTCACTATGTTATGGTCACTTCTTCCCAGAGTTTCTCCTACAGTCAAGTCTTGAACTAAATCACTTAAATCCGAGAAGACAAGGTCCAAGAATGAGCCCTGCCTAGTCGGTTCTCTTACAAACTGGTGGAGGAACAGGTTCTCTTCAAGGCATTTCCTAAACAGTTTACATGCTGGGGAGCCAACACCAACATTTTCATATCCTTTTAGATTAAAGTCACCAAGAATAAGGCATTTCCTCTGAAAGTTTCTACTGATTTCCTCACAAATCACCTTATCAAGCTCCAGTTGCTGAGAATGTGGCAAGGTTCCTGATCGGTACAAAGCTCCTATTCTCAGTTTATTGCTGTTGCCTTTTCCCACAGAAACATCAAGCCAAATGGACTCCACAGACACATTTTTTACCCCATCTGCTACTTTTTGAGAACTGAATAAGCTATTCACATAGAGCATTACACCACCCCCTTTCACTGCTGGACCCCTATTGCATGAAAACATATCCCTGGATCTCGTATCCCTGGATCTCATAGTCCTGCAAGTTATCCCCAAAATACCCCTCACTGACCCATGCCTCAGTAATGCAAACAAAGTCTGGTTCCTCATCAGCAACATAACACTTGAACTCGTAAAATTTGGATCGAATACTCTGAGCATTAAGCATCATACACTTAAGAAATGTTCCATAACCATCTTTGGTTTTTTAATGCTGAGTAGCTCTATCATCTCTGGATGAGCTACCACTCTGCCCCCTTGATCTACTGCCATCCCTATTTGCTGACTGTGAGGTTCTATTGCCTATGCTGTCACTATTGGCATATTGATGAGATGGTAATGCCACTTCTTCCCTCCCCGCCCCATTATCTAGTTTCCCTGAAGGACATATTCATACACTTTACTTAACACTTGCACCCCCTTCTCGGAGAAGTGCAGGCCATTCCTTTGATAGAGGTCCCATGAACCATAAAACCTGCACCACTTGTCAACAAAGGTCAAACCTAACTCATTGCAGAGCCTACCCACCCTGGCATTGGCTGCCAGTGCCCTAGAGCTCCACTCAGGGGAGACTTCAGCCCTGGGCAGAATAGCTGTCACAATAACTCTGCTTTTGCTCTGCTTCAGGGTGGCCAGAAGGGCCCTGTAGTCCTGCAGCAGCTCCTCACTCCTAGCAGGACCTACGTTGTTCACTCCTACCTGCACTATAACTGTACTAAACTGGTCCTCACTGGTGGCCTGTGCCACCACTGGAACCAGGTCTCTAGCCTTGGCACCAGGCCTGGTGATGCACCTCCTGCCTCTCCTACCTTTACAGAAAACTCTATATAAATGCCGCACCCGAGAGTCTCCTACCACCAGCACAGTCTCCTTGCTGCTATCACTGCTATCACTATCCTGCGGGCAGTCCTCCAGTGCCTGGAACCTATTGGATGTTATTACTTCTGCCTGTTGAGCTGCTTCACTAGGTTGCTTCCCACTCCTACCACCTACCACCTGCCACTCACCTGTTTCAGAGCCCTTCTGCCAGGCTGCCAGATTTTCTTCCATTCCGTAGCTCCGTCTTTTCTAATTTCTAGCCACTTCCAGGGCTCTGGATTTGGTTCTTCCTCTTGATTGGTGGGAGTGCTTTTTTTCTTCCCCTTAGGCCGTGTATATGGTGAAGTCGCCTGGGGCTGTCAGGACGGTCTGTAGGTCTAGAAATTTTCACTGAGAGTTTTCACCGGGGCTGGCTCACGGCTGGCCGGGGACCCTTCTGTTGTTTGTACCCAGACGCGAGGCTGATGTTTTTTTCCATGCCGCCTTTGCTCGCGACACTACCGAGGGTCGGGTTCAGCTTCAAGGCAATACGAGCGGGGAGGGAGAAGGTGGCCGGGATCTGGCCGGGCGTCTTGCGGCCTGGTCGGATGTGAAAATATTGAAAGCTTCGTGCCTAAAGAATGTAAGCCTCCTTACAGTAACAGTTTCTATAAAATTGCACTTTTTGCTGTCCCGTAATTGTACATGCTGTATCCCGTAAGCGCGCCGGTCTGTCGCCCTGAACTGTAACGCGAGCTGTAACGGTCCTTCCGACGGCCGCCGCCGACGCTGCTGCAGCCGGAAGTCTAGAGTCCAATTCTCGAGCGACGCCGTCGCCGAAGCTGAGCCAGCGCTTTCAGGGCTGTGCCGGGCCAACACCCGACAACCGTGACGTGTACTTTCGTCACCCGTTAGCTGCACGGAGGGTTAGCGGCTTATGCAGATCCCCGAGGTAGTCATCTCTGAGCAGCCAAGCGACGCGGGTCTGTAACGCTGGCGGTCGCGCGTTCTAAATTAATAACTGATTTCGGCCTTAAAATTCAACACTAGGAAATATCGCGGTCGTTCGTTGTCGCGGAACATTGTACGTATGCACTGGAGTTTGAGTGTTACTGTTCAATTGCCAAAACCTGCTGCACAATATACCGTGCAGAGGACAATCTCTTTGAACAGCCGAACTGGTTGTCGTGACGCGAGGTCATTATCCTAGTCTATCACGTAGCCTATATAGAAACTTTTCTACACATGAGCCTCCACTGTCTATGAGACGCGACATGCTAGGTCTGCGATACGACTGCAAAATACGACAGTTCCCGATACACCCGTCATATCCGGCGGTTTTTGCTCATGACATTTATGCGGGCTATATGATCAACATGGTCGACGCGCCCTAAAGCCCCAGACATGTATGCGGTCCTTCGTAATCACATTAGGAGAGGAGGGGGACGGGTGGTCTAGGGGTAAGATGCTCGTCTCACAATCGAAAGGTTGTGGGTTCGAATCTCACCTGTCGCTACTCTTCGCCCGCGACCAATCGGCGTGAGAGATTGGCGACGCTACATGACTCAACGGTTGACGTGTCGTAAAGCCAATAACCAACCAACATTAGGAGAGGAACTCCTTACTGTGTGCGAATGAGGACGCTCCTGGGACAAATGGAAATACGATTACAAGGAATTCGGCAATATGAAGAACTGTCTACTCCTCCGTGGGAGCTGATCTCCCCCTCTATCGATATTTCCCTCGCGGACATGAGAAAGCGGGATGTCACAAAAGAGGAGCTACACCTACACTCGTTAGAGCATATATCCACAACGTATCATAATCACCTCATTACCTACACGGATGCTTGAAGATAAACACCGGAGTGGGTAGTGCCTTCGTGAGAGGATCCGTCACAAGATCATTATCCCTGCCGCCACACTCCACGGTCTTCATTGCCGAGTTGATCGCCATCAACAAAGCACTGGCGTACATCGAAGTTGATGACGAGGTTTTACATGTTATCCTGATTGACTCTCTCAGCATTATCTTGGCATTGCGTAGTTTTAATCCCCAAAACGTCATTGTACGACACATTTTATTGCAACTCACTTCGCTCCATCGTATGGGAAAGCAGGTCTCACTTTGCTGGATTCCAGCACATGTAGGAATCCGTGGAAATGAGTTGGCAGATCAGGCTGCAGGGCATGCGGCACACGCACCATGTCGTCGTGCGCTGCCACTTCCTGCTAGTGACCACTACCAAACTATATCATCATTTCTTTTCAGGCAGTGGCAGGACAGCTGGGACCGAATAGAACTAAACAAATTGAAGTGAATCAAACCACACTTGGCGCTGTGGCCCTCGTCATTCAGTCGAATTAGAAGGGACGAAGTGGCCATTTGTCGTCTCAGAATTGGTCACACGCTAGCAACACATGGGTATTTACTGTGCGGGGACGACAGGCCGGAATGTGTGAAGTGTAATCCCGCGCTGACTGTGTACCATGTGCTGGTGGCGTGCCCAGCATACGCAGATGAACGCAGGCGGCACTTCGGATATGATGCGAATACTCTGAGATTAGTTGACTTATTGGGAAACGATTCCCGATTTATATATAGCAGAGCAGTTTTGGGCTTCCTCGCGGAGATGCGATTCCAAGTGACATATGCCCCTGCCTAGGTGATATCTTACTCCACCAGACATCTTTTATTTGAACGTGACAATCTGACGCGTGTCTAAGTGAGTTTGTTATGGGTGCAATATAACCCACATGGGTAGACGCACCCTAAAACCCCAATAATCATCATCATCTGTCTGTACGTACCGCTTTGACGCATACTGTGCCAAAACGGAAAGGTCGATTGCGCCCAAATTTTGCAGACGTGATGCGGCGGTCCGGCGGACATATTATGGTCGTGGCACGTGGGGCACGTGCCACGTGTCGTCAACCAGTGTCATTTCGAAATACGTTGGCCAGGGCCAAAGCATATATCACAAGTCGCACGAATAGGACATTTCGTGGAGACATGCGCACCATGGCGGTCTGCGTGCTTTTGTGGTCGACGGTCGAGTGCACTGAACCGTGTGACCGTCATGCGCGTGCTATTTTCAGTGGGGCACCTCCTAGTTGAGAGCAGCGAGTAATGGATCTATCAAATTTGGTGAGTGGGTGGTCCCTCACCGGGCTATTCGGACACGTACAATTTGTAGGGGTGGCTGAAACATGCTGTTGCCACGCGCTCAATTTTCGTGCCCCCCCCCCCCCATTTCTGTTTAACAAGGGGCTGGGTTTGTTTCTATGTAAAACGCAACGATCACATATTGACCCTCGGCTCGGCTCACGTCACAGGGAACGGCATGTGTGACACCACGTGAAAGAGCACAATTCGGTTGCGACCTGGTCAACAAATTGCACGTAAGTGACTCCGGGCTGGTGGGAGAACGGGTTGCGCCGAAATTATCTGTTGTCAATTGGTTTATGGTGTGAAACGGGAATGCTTAGGTTGGAATATTACCAATTTTAGTGCGCCGAATCGGCTCGGTTTCAACTGGAATAGTTCGCGAACCAATGGACCAAACGAATCGAGAAGTGCATACGAGATGAAACCACATATCATATATTTGTAATGGAACAAGGATTACCCGACGTCATTATCTTTTATTTGCCAACATTTTTATTTCCGAACCTCGTGACCTAGCCTGACTGATACGAGGCCAGTGAAAATGTAAAATATTTTCGTTGGAAATTCATGTTGGTTAAATTGTCCTTCAACGGGAAAAGTTTCTGAGATGGGATTTTTCTTTAAATATTTTAATTTAATTCGAATTGTCACATAAGTCAGGCAGGGAAGCGACGTTCATATACCTAAGTGTGTAACGTCAGTCGAGAATATATTTCATGGGCTCTAAATGACCAAACCTAGTCGATGCGCCCTAAAACTCAAATAACCAACCAACGAGAATACATTTCTGTTACGCAAATTATCACGAAGAAACTTCTAAAGCCCAGGAATACGCCACTACATTACCGGAAAATCAGAGAAAAATAGATCCAGGACCCATTTGTTTCTCCATACTGTACTGCCACCTAGCGATAGAAGTGCCAAACTTCGGAGCGCTGGTAAAATTAGAGCAAACTATGATCTTTTCCGAATGTGCGAAGAAAGAGGTTATAAATCATAGCGAAGAAAGAGGTTATAGAACATATTTCGACGGATGACGTGTGTCCAGCGAAGGGACAAAAATGCAGGAAATGTGGGACCTTGGGACATTTTGCTGTGAAATGTAAAAAGCAGGTCAGAGCAGTGAGCGCTGTTGAATCGGACACTGTGCATATTCTTGCTATTGAGCAGAATGATTCTGCCTTGAAAATGAAGATCAAGATAGGAGGCTATTGGGTGAATATGCTCGTGGACACCGGTGCAGCCGTGTCCATCATTCCACAGCGGATTTATGAGAATGCCATGTGTCACATTCCTCTGAAGTCCACGACAGCCAGCCTGCAGGCGTACGGAGGCGGTCAGCTGATGGTGGCTGGAGTCATCTCGGCAACGGTGGAGATCGAAGACGGGCGAGGCTGCCAGGGCTGCCTGTCCGTGGTGGACGGCGGTACGCCGCTCCTCGGCAGGGACCTGCAGAGAGGTCTGCGTATCTCCGTCAAGTACGGGTCAGCTGTGTGCGCTGTGAACCAGCCAGTGACCAGCGCAGAGGTCACGTCAGAGGGTGAGGGCGAGAGTACCCTGCCACCCATCAAGGGCTTCGTTCACAGAGCCCAGCTTCGTGAAGACGCCGTCCCCATGCAGCAGAAGCTGAGACCAGTGCCGTTTGCCCTTCGAGAGGAATTGAAACGCCATCTGCAGGAACTGGAAGACCGGCAGATCATCGAGAGAGTCGACGGATCACCGTGGATTTCTCCCATCGTGGTATCCAGGCGCCGATCTGGTCAGCTCAGACTGTGTGTTGATCTCCGTGAGGTTAACAAGGCAGTGTCAACCAGCGCGTACCCATTGCCGGATATGCAGGAGATGCTAGTCCAGTTAGTGGGAGAGCAAGTATTCTCGACTCTCGACATGAAAGCCGCTTATCATCAGCTCGTGCTTCACGAGGAGTCTAAAAACTTGACCACGTTCGTTACTCACGAGGAGGTGTTTCGTTATCGGAGATGTTGTTACGGCATGCGATCCCTACCGAGCTGCTTCCAGAGGAGCTGACTGTGATGGACGACGTCGTCCTGCGAGGTGGCCGGGTTCTGGTACCAGCAGATCTGCAGACACCACTGGTGGAACTTGCCCACGAAGGGCATCAAGGTATAGTTCGCACCAAGCAGAGACTGCGTGAACTGTACTGGTGGCCTGGTATGGATCAGGCAGTGGAGCAGAATGCCAAGGACTGCAAGATATGTTCGGTGGCAGATAAGACGGCGGCGCCTAGGTATGCGCCTCTGCAGCCCGTCACGCTACCTGACAAGCCATGGTCTAAGCTCAGGCTTGATTTCATCGGTCCCATGGCATGTGGTCGCCCTGGACAGAGATTTGCGATCGTCGGCATCGACTACTTCTCGAAGTGGATTGAGGTTGGGGTTTGTGAGCACCCAACATCTGACGTGGTCGTGCAGTTCATTGAGAAGCTCGCGTATCGAGAAGGTTGCCTGAGAGAAATAGTGTCAGATTGTGGATCGGCTTTCACGTCTGAACGATTCGTCTCGTACCTGCGCAGTGTGGGGGTCGCTCACATAAAAGTGTTGCCTTATCATCCGTAGTCATCGGGCCATGTGGAGCGGGCGAACAAGACGATCAAGGCAGCACTTCAGACAGCAGATCTCGAGCAGGCTGATCGTTCTCAGTATCTCCAGCTGTTTCTGCTGTCATACCGGAGCACGACCCAGGCAACCACCGGTCGCAGTCCAGCCGAGCTGTTGTTGTTGTTGATTGAAGTTTACCAGCCTGCCACCGTCAGGTGATATCGGCTGTTTACGTCCTGGTAGATGAGTTGAAGATGGTGGTCCGGGCGGTGCCGGGTCGTAGTTGGGGGAGAGGTAGGGTCATCGCCTTTCGAGTGAACATTGCAAGAACACATGTCATGTCATACACTGTGATGAGTTTTGTTGAGTTCTTTTTGTCTTTCTCTCTCTTTTGTTTGTATGTTTGTTTGCTTTTTTGGTCTGTTTGTTTGCTTTTGTTTTTGTCTGTTTGTTTTTATTTTGTTTGTTGTTGTTGTCGTTTTGTTTATTTGTTTTTTTTGTTCTTTACTTTTCTTTTCACGTTTGTTTTAGGCCGTGGTGTTGGCGTCCATACACCTGCCTGTTAGTTTGTTTGTTTGTTTGGTTTTTGTTTTTTTCTCTCTTTTTACACGTCATAGGTAGAGTTTGGAAAGTGTGGGAGGGGGGATTTTTCGGATTTTGTTTGTTCGGATGCTGTTTAGTGTCGGGTGATTTTGGTGCGAGTTTTGGATTTCTTGGTGGTTGTGGTGTGTGGTTTGTTGGTAGATGTAGCGTTTGGTTTGAGGGTTGCTCATGTTGTCGGTGCTCGGGTAGTCTGAGTGGTGTTATCTTAGGTGTCTGAGCCAATGCATTCGTTGTCGGAGTCTGTGATTGGTCAATAATTGTTAGGGTGTTTTTTGCGTCGAGTGAGTGGTGCTGGTGGTGCTTCAGATGTTTCTGGTGGGCATGGTAGGAGTGATAACTTGAGTGCTTCACGGTGTGGGATGGGGATGGTGCCAGTGCTTGTGTCGTGTTCTGTGTTGTGGGTTCTGGTCTGATGACTATTGTCGGGTCTGTCTGAGTTTTCCTGGAGCAGTCGGTTGGGTCTAGTGGAGTAGCCGTATATAATGTGTGCGTTTGTGTCGACGGCTCTTGGTGGCGAAGGGGTTGAGCGGGCTGCGACCGATACTGTTCAGCGGCCCACGCCCTTGCCCGCGACGGTTCCCAGCCCTCTAAGTGGATGAGTCGGAGGATGTCTTTCTCCTTCCTCCACCGAGGGCAGGCCCCGTCCCGGGAGCCGTGGTCGCCGTCGCAACCGACACATCGCCACGTTTCGCTGTGGCAGGTGTTGGTGTGGTGTGGGCCGGCACAGTGGGCGCATGTGGGGTTTGTGTGCTTGCAGGCCTCGTGTGGCCGTATCCTTGACAGAAGGAGCAGCGTCGAGGGAGGGGTGCGCGTAGTGTTACTTTGTAGGTGATGTAACCTGCTCTGACGTGTGTGGGTTGCTGTTTGGAGGTGAAAGTCAGGATGAGAATGTGTGTGTTTGGTTTGTTTTTGGGGGCGGGGGGCCGGAAGACCGATGAGATCCCCTGGCTCGCAAATCTGTGAGCCAATTTCTCCTCAGTCATGTAAGCCAGCTCCCATGAGACGAGCTGCTGCACGGGCTTCCGATGCGCAACAAGCTCGGCGCGGCGGTGGACGTCGGAGGGCGACTGCGGCCGAGACCAGCTGACCTGCGAGACCGCGTGTCGCAGAAGTAAGCTCGTCAGAAGGCCTACTTCGACCGCACACATCGTGTGAAGGTTCCCGACTTCGCCGTGGGGGACAAAGTACGACACCGTCTCCCGCCGCAGGCACGTAAAGGGCGATTGAGGTTCTCGCGCCCGACGAAAGTCTTGGAGCGGTGCGGACCGGCGAGCTTCGTGCTCAATGATGATACTAGAGTGCATGCTGATCGACTTACGAGAAGCACAGGAAACAGCCGCGGATGGTGCGAGGAGCATCAGAGACCAGTAGCAGAGACTGTCTCCAGGGAGCAGACGCCAACGCTGGTGGAGGCTACCGAGGGGGACGAGATGTCTGGCGGAGGCCAACATGCAAAGCTGGGTCAGCCGGTGCGGCTGCATCACCAGGCGCAGCAAGAAGCGACGGCGACGCCGTCCAGCATGCGCGAGAAGCCACTGAGGACCAGATCTGGTCGAGTCAGTCGGGCTCCTGATAGATACGGGTTCGACAAATGTGCGAGTGTTTAAGTGTGCTGTTGTGCCACGAGGTGATGCGTGGTTAAGAGTACTTGTTCCTTTGCAGTACGCGTTAGTTATTTGAATTGTACCGAGAAGATTTGCGATGTTAATTCGTAGCGCTTCATTTGTAATTGTAGCACGTGGAATTGTATTGCCTTTGTAGGGAAGCTCCAATGCTTAATTCGTAGGGGGAGGGGAATGTGGTGTTGTGTGGCGCCAGTGGCAACATCTAGGTAGCGGACACAGCACGTGAAATATAGAGTGGCGCTAAGTGACACCGTCAGAGCGGCGGCCGGGGGATGGGCGGGTACTGTTTGTGTGAGTCCCGCGGTGCGCGGTCGGAGCGTGACCGCCCGAGTTGTTCGGGCCGTGAAGTTACCACGCGTTCGGTTAGATACTTGAAGACAGTACAATTTTGATACTTTGGATTTTTTTAAATACAATGTATTTTAACGTGAGAAGACGATTTGACCACTCATTTTCTCTGCAAATGATTACTTTTAATTTGGCAAAGAAATACATGATCATAACCTTCCCTCTACAAATATAGCCCATTGCGTAGAATTATCCGTACCTGGTGTGTCACAGACGTGATAAAGAAGAAATTCACCCTAGTGAAAAAATCCCGTGGGATTGACCCATCAAATTGTATGGGATTGTTCTTGTCAGGATATGAAGCATTCCCCATGAGACAATCGTGTGGGAATCCCATGCTGTTCTCTGTGGGAATCCACCATGGGATTCCTACACAATCCCCGATGGATTTTATACTATTCCCAGTGTGAATCCTCCAGGGATTCCCACTGGCAAATCCCAGTGGGGAAGCCGAGACCCGGGTGGGATTTATGAACCAGCATAAACCCCACTGGTTTTCCCGGAGTATGTCCATGCAAACTGGATGAAACGACGTACGACACGCATATTTCGAAAGACAAACGAACGATATTTGACGTATATTTATGACGCGTTTTCGCAAGGTCACCCAACATGTTGCATCTCAGCCTTTCCCGGCGCTCCCACCGCAGGGTGGACGATTTGCCGAGTATCGAAAAGCGGCTCTGGCGCATGTCTGATTCATGGAGTTTACTCCTTATTTTTCAGTTGGCAAGCAAAATAATAGCAAAAAGTAGGGCTTCAAGGGGGGAAATAAATAATTAAGAATAAAGATAAGCTTCAGAAGAAAAAACAATTAACCCAGTCTAAGCTTTTGCTTCGAAAAAAATTAAGAGGGAATTATTGCTGTTTAGAGTATCTACAAGATAAGCTTTGCACACATTTTACCTCCATGAGGCAAAGGGTTAGGTTTGGTTAGATTAGGCTAGGTTGAACTTTTTCCTTTAGACCAGACATGACATTTCAGGAAAACAATGTACAAACACGTCTCTGAACATGATGAAGATGATGGGACCATTCGCTTTTGTGGGAAATGCATCCAAAATGTTTGATATTCTTCAGGAATTAGCCTTTTTTTCTTTTTTTGTTTGGTTGATTTCTTTGGTTGATCAAAACGAATGTTCTATGACATTGCGTGTTTGGATATTGCAAATAAAAAAGTAGGAAAATTTTTCATATTTTTAATTTACAAAAAAGGAACCTGGTTTTCTTCAAAAGCAGTTTGTAGTAGGTTAAGTTAAGTTAAGGCAGCCTTTTTCTTAACGTGGAAAATTTGAAGGAAACAAATTGTTGGAAATTTGTCAAATTGTATTTGCTATATTTGTGCTTCTCTGAAGGGGAGCCTAGGCTAGGATAAGATAGGGATGAGCTGTTATATTTATATTTTTGAACATTACTGTTAATGCTATGTTACCTAATTTAAATCGTAATCTTAATTCTTTCTAGTGTTATTTTACGCACAAACTAAAAAGGAAGCATTTGCACAGAAAACGAATGGTTCCATCATCTTAGTCACCTTTACAACATTGCATTCGAAGGATAACTTCCAAAAATTCATAAAACAACTTAAAGCATAACTTTACCAGCAAAACATGTGATTCATCATCCTGTGAACAACCTAAACGATAATAATATTGTTGTTAAAAACACCTGCTGTACAAAAAGTGCGAACCTTGCCCTGGCAGAGACGTAGGCAACCATCAGCGTAGGTTTCTGAAAATGACATTTTTCTGGAGGAGGGGGGGTACAATACACGAAGGTAATGGGCAGGCTAAAACGGATTGGGTGCATACCTTATAGGGTATCATGTTAACGATTGAAATTATTGGGGTGGGGGACAGCCAACATTGAGGGGAGGGGGCAAGTGCCCTCCAAAAAGCATACAATGCTACACCACTGCAGATAGTATTATTGTAGTTTAAATTAACCAAGAGACAAGTTTTACACACAGTTTACCTTCATGAAGAATACAAAGAGATTAGATTTTGTTAGGTTAGGTTAGGCTCTTCTCTAAGTTGGAAAACAAATATCAAACAATCTTGTTTTTATTTTTCTGAGATGTTTCATTTAAAAATAGAACTTGTTTTTCTTCAAAAGCAGTTTGTGGCAGTTTATGTTAAGCGAAGCCAGTCTTTTTGATACTTTTCTTCAAAAACAGCTCAGGCTAGGTTAGGTTTACTTAGTTTAGCTTAGGTGTTTTAAGTTGAATTTTGTTAAGAAAAAATGTTCAGAAATTTTGCATTAAAAATGTTGTCTTGCATGGAAGGTAAGGCTAGGTTAGATTAGGTTATGTTGCATTTTTCCTATTTTGAACTTTACTTTTCATGCTATATTACCCAACTCCAAGGCCCTTTGTGGGTATTATGTGTTTGTGGGAGGAAATGAATGGCCACACCACTATCATGTTAAGCACTTTCATGAACATCGCATTAAAAAAAAAAAAAAATCCAAGATATCGAAAATTGCCTTGAGCTGCAAAATTACCTCGGTAGGTACGGTTGTTAAAGCAGACAGTTGTTCTTCACCTTCAGGCTGGAACCCCAGAGTTCGTTTGGTGCTGGACCCACGCTAGGTTCATTCTGTTGGCGGATGAAGCTTTTGACTACATGAATGCAAGCAGTCCATTTGGAAAAGGCTACAAAGCTCCAACAACAGTAAACAATCTGAGGTAACTTCAAATGTTGTGTACCACCTGCAGCTGGTACATTGTTACTCATGGTGGCCGATGTGAAACTGGCAGTTAATGCGTGTGGTGAGAGATAGGCAGTGCATGTTTCTGTTAGCTGTTGCTAGTTTCATTATGTCTCTAGGTGGCTGTCAGGTAGTATTTCACTACGGGTGATTTAGTAGTGCTGTATGTGCCATAAACATTCCCAGCCAGCATTCCCAGATGGGCACCCATACGGGCCCCACATGGGCAACCCACATCGGCCCCATATGGGTTTGTCGTGGGATCCAGCTGGGTCCCAGATGTGCTAGATGTGGGATTCATGTGGGCACGCCCATATATGGGCCAGCCATGGGCTCGATAAGGGCAATGCACAGCATGTATTGGAGAAAGAAGAGAGCAAGGAGAAAGAAGAGAGAAAGAATAGAGTCTTCTGCTCCTGGGATCTGCCATTGCTGCGGAATTCATGAGCGAATTTCATCCATTGCACTCTTTATTCATAGCCATCATATGATGGCTATGGACGAACGCACTATGGACGAATGCACTATGGATGATGCACTAACCGATGCTCGAACTACGTCGTCGTGAAGTGAAGATACATGCTTAGTTACGTTGGTTACATGGCGAACATGACATTACTTTCTGGTGAGATGAAGACGAAGAGTGGAAACGCGGCAACTGGTCCATCGGGTAGCAGGGCCGGTGTTCACACAAAAAGCTCCACTTAGCATGGCAGGCATGAAGTCACCCATAGCAAGTTAATTTTAGTGATGCAATTATAAATGATTGATTAGTCGTGTAGTAATGGTCAGGATTACAAATCGTTGGCTGTGTGTGGAGTGTTCGAAAATTCACCTAAATGCATCAGTCACCTTTCACACATCGTACATGCATCGAACTGATATATTTATCAGCTCAACACCTCTGATGACAATGAATGAACGAGGCCCCTACGCAGTGATACAATGTACACGCCCACATTCGGTTCCTACTGGGCGGATGCCGCATGGTCACGGGTGCGGTCTCGGTGCCACACTCGGCGCCCATAAACCATTACCCAATGGCACGTTCGACACCCCTGCGGGATGTAGCGCTGGTAGCTCCAGTTCTCTTCACCGCTCCTGTAGAGCACAAGGCAGGCACGATAGCGTCACAGACACTTTAAGCCCCAAAGTTGAGTTCTCAAACAACACAATGCGTTGACAGTACTTAGTGACCCAATTCGATCGAGACACCAGAGTCCTACGCTGCTCATATATCGAACCTTGCCAGCCATTTGGGAATTTTTTTAAGAGAAATGTAGTCCGAATTCTTGTTAGGGTGACTTTACGGTCTTTATCCGGCCGGGTCTTGACACAGCCGAACCCAGAGGTCAAGAAAGCTGCGCACTCACGAACCATGGGGTTCATAGCACGATTGAACTGGGGGGGGAATAGCCCAGGTAGCAACTTTCCACATCTTATAATTACCTGTATGATAGCGCCGGCATTATGTCATCCTGCTGTACTTCTTCGGTAACACTTAACAATATATTAATATTTTATATCAGTAGTACACTAAATTTTCCAAGACCAACTTCCTAATGACGTCAGTCAACAAGCATACCGAATCATGACACCTCACCGAATCATGACACCTCACCGAATCATGACACCTCACCGAATCATGACACCTCACCGAATCATGACACCTCACACTTTTTGCCAATCCTTGAATCCAACCGTCACCTTTGAACTAGAGAAGGACCAGACTTAGGTAATGCGCGAACACCTCACTCATGTAGCTTGCAAGTATCGTCGCAATCGAAGGAGCAAACAGTACTTTTCTGGGTAGTGTTCGCCATTTTTACTCTTTTAGCAGACAAAAGACCCCTGGACGACCATATGATTGGACATATCTTTCTCTATGTAAACTGATCTTACGTTTTTACCTGAAATACAGTTTTAACTGTTTTTTTACGGGGGTACCGTTCTTTCAGCGACCACAGAGCCATTAGTATGTTCTTTTCAGGCATCCGATTGCCGGGCATCATGGCCCAGTTCAATGCCTCATCCAAATAATGTCCATGAACAGACATCCCTGCTCTTTATATGACACACCTTCCTCCTACACCGCTGGAAGTAGCTGTTTATAGCGAAAAAATATACCGGTCTCAGCATTCTCAGCATTCAGCATCCTCTAAGGAATTTTCACTAGGTGGGCTTTTGTACTCAAACCTAATCAGTATAATATGACGTCACTGGCGAATCTAGCCCACCTGCTGGGGGGGGGGGGGAGGCCAACTTTCGGCGCAGACCCAACCCTAAACCCTACCACTCTCTTAAATCACTTAAAAATCACTTTCTTAAATCACATAAAAATGCAAAATTCCCCAATTTCATGCATTCCAGTTCATGACGCCTGGTTGCCATCACGCCAACGCTCGTGCACGTGTACGCCCGCCTTGAGCATTCGCCACACTTCGTGCGATTCTACGGTTTCTGCTAGGCCTCCTACGATTTGCTAATTGCTACAACATGCTAGTCTTGCGCCATATTCTACGCGATGGAATGCTTCGCATGAGGGTTCGCTGGGAAAGTTCGATAAATTCAATTCGATGATTAGCTCTCTTCTTCCCACATTTTCTGGCGGTTAAGACATCTGGATACCCGCTGAGCTTCGCTGTACTTATCTCCTGGGCTAAATATGCTCCTAGATTGGCTACCGAATCGAGGCCCTGGCTCGTTATTCTTTTTTGGAACGTCTCAGGGGGGGGGGGGCAACTGTTCCCTTTTCCCGGGAGAAAAGGGAAGAAACACCGATCAACATTCCACCACGTTACAAACCTTGTCTTTTTTAAAAAGGCATCGAGCTTCATGTGCCTCTTCATTTTAAAAACATCGAAGAAAAGACTACAAATGAATATCTAGCTCTCGTCGCTCATGTCATGCCGACTGGCTCGCGTCGCCCCGCTCTTCTGTGGTGTGCGTAGAAGTCTAGAAGGTCATGTTTTTGTAATACCACAGTCAATAGACCCAATTGCTGGCTTTGTAGCATGCCATTTTCACAGAAATATTTCACATTTGAGCCTTTTTAGTTGGGTGTTTCACGACGCACTCTTGCTCACTGTTAATGGCGCCGCCCACACTGTTTCGCCGGTGGGCCCCGTGATTGGGAAATGTCCGAGTAGCGCTAGTGTTCTACCCGGGACCTTTGTATCCAGAGCTCAACACCTTAACCATTTCACTGAGAAAAAAAATTGACGAACGTGACTAAGTCAACGTTGGTGGTCATTTTGTCCAAACGCAAAAACCAAGGCAATACCAAGGGAACTAATGCTAAAACTAAGGGAACTATGGCTAAAACTGAGGCTTCGACTAACTGAACTAACATTGGGTACTAATATGACTAACCAAGGGAACTAATATAACCCGCTATGAAAACCAACATAACTAACTAGGGCTACTACCAGGACTAACCAAGTTCACTAAGGCTACGAGCCAATGGTACTAAGGAAACATTGAAGAGTATAAAGGTAACTAACCCCGGGTAATAAGGCGATTAACCAAGGATAATAAGCTATTAACCGAGGCGACCAACGTAACCAACAGGTAGACAGCCTGGACCGACTAAAGCAATAACGTGAATACTAAGGCGAACAACCAACGGTACTAATACGACTAACCATGTATACTAATGACACTAACGAAGAAAAGTAAGATAGCCAACGAAGAGTACCAACACGTATACTAGTATGACCAACCATGGGTACAACCGGTAATAACGAAAAATATTTTGACTAACAAAAGGCAAATTATGCGACAATCAACGTGGGCGATTCGGAGTAAGGTATGGGTAGGAGGTCCGGTTATGGGCTGGTAGGGTTACAACCCACCTTCGAGGTTGCTTAATCCCACCAAGCACTTGCGACCGATTTTCCAAGACCTCGGTAGTGAGATCTTTTCGTGCCCGTGGCAACAGCGACGGCCGGAGATGTCTCCGATGCTGTTGATATTATGCGACATCTGCTGTCGAAACACTGCAGGCGGCGCCAAATCCAAGCCATGCACGTTTCAGTAAGGCCCACGTCCACCAGACCATGCACGTCTCAGCAAAGCCTACATTGCAGCCATATTCTTCCTTATTGTGGCGGACCGTGGGAGGGGGTTACGATACCATGCCCCCAAGAGGTTTGATTGCAGTAGGTAAGTGACATTCTCCTGTACGGAAAATGCATCCCAAAGTTTGTTTTGATTTAGTTCTTAGGTAGACAGCTATGTTTTGATTTAGTTCGAAGGTGAAAATAAATTGAAACCCAAAGGGGGACCCCATTGAAACCCAACATTCTTTCATAATCGGTTGATTTTTTTTTTTTTTTTTGGGGGGGGGAGAGGGACTTGATCCCTCCACTAAGCCACCACTGAAGCGCGTCTTTGGATCTGCCACTGATACTTGATGTACCGGTAGCCAATGCATGGCTTGCCATGCATGCCCTGCAAGGACATGCCCATGCCCTGCAAGGACTTCTATCGGTTCTATGAATATCTGTCAGTGTTACGTGGTTTAGCCGTTCATCGGTGTGCCATGTAATTGGACACGTTAGAGGCAGGTGCAACTGTAGCAAGGTTGCTACTGATTGAAGACAAACGAACAATATCGATAAGTATAGGGAAAATAAGCATAACGTTCGCTACCTGTCAGGTGATCAGTGTACTATACGTTCGCACTCGTCATTATTGGTAAAGCACCGCCGAAGTGTAATTCAAGAAGCCTCAACTGAAGTATATTTACATGGGCGGCGATTAAGCAATATGTACATGCGAATATATAGTAGGAGGTTCGCAGAGTGTGACAAAGGTTAGCAAAAGCCTTCATACAATTTTGCAAGACTACATACAGTATGTCAGGTTTGTTTTCATTTGCTTCCGTACCACTTCTTCCGCAGGGGTATGGCCCCGTGACCCGGCGTGCAGACGTCCATCTCCCAATAGCCACAGTCAAAAAGTAGCAAGTGTATTCTATGAAAAATAAAACCGATGTTAGGCAACTGTGCCGAAATGACCTATCCATGCCATCACATGTCAAAAAGGTTAGAACGGGCTCGATGGCTTCAAACTCTGATCTGATTCGATCCTATGCTGAATAGCAATGCTATTCAAAACAATGTCGAATAGCAATGTTTGCATGTTAAATGATAATACGATGACTCTAGACTAGAATATCACACGATTAGCACAGCCTTCGGAGCCTCATGCGACTCCTTGCATGACAACCCACACGTCAGCCAAACAGAGAACCTGGATAATCACACAAGCAAAACCGAGACAACATTCTTTCGAGATCGCAGACGCCCCCCACCCCCTCTTCGGCTGGTGACCTATGCAAGACAAGAGAGCGCCGAGGGTGGACAGCGGCTGGGGGATGCTAGCAAGTCTAGCACTTTTCCCACTTCTCTATGTCCCTGACGATTGATTTATCCAGGTCCATCTCGCAATGGACGTTCATGACCTTCGTTCGAATGAACCAGTTTGTGTTTCTCACCGACCTCGCCGTTTTTTTTTTGGTGCAGGACGTAGTGAGACACGCACCATAAGCCGACCGCTCCTTCCAGTTTCGCTGCGCGCACTACATGTTCCCCTTCAACGACTACACTCCATCCGTCTTCCTCCTCGATAATGTGCGGGTATGGTGCATCGCCCTCGCTGAAGACCTGCCTGCCCTCCTCCCCCATCACACGCAGGAGCGAGTTCATGGCGTTGTCTGCGAAAATAGCATCAGTCAAATAATGTAGCAAACTAAAGTTGAACTTTGCTTATTATGGAAAATGATCAAGGTGTCAAAGCACAGCTATTGGAAAAGGGGAGAACAAAGATCGCATACCAGTTGCTCAGAGAACGCCCGACTGAGAAAGAACATCCATGTTTATGTTGCGTAGGAGCTCTTGCAAAGTACAAGCGATCACATTGTCTTATTCCCAAATGTTCTAACGCAATAACAAAAGCTTAGGGAATAATGCAAAATAGCATGCAAGCACCCAAAAGATGCACGAATGCCACTTTTGATGTCAAATTAAGCGTGTTACAAGCATGCGTTTTTAAAGAGAATGTACTCCCAATAGTGGAAGAGTAACTTTGTGTGTCAAGGCTGACCCGGGAACGGCCGCTGATCGGCCGACCCTCTCCCTCAAGAGGAGATTTGGTCCCCTACTGTTTTCCAAATTAGGCCCGTATAAAAAATGGGTTTCTCTGCGTTGCATAGCTGCATCTCTCCGCATGAGAAGTCATAGGTTCAGTCATGAAGTGAAGGCTGAACGTCGTACCTCTAATAGCTATGCAAAGAGACAAGGTCGGGATTTCGGTTCTCAGCTGACTAATTTTTGTAATGTTTCTGCCCCCACCCCACCGCTACATTTCCGGTTTTCGAAGATTCCAGTTCCAAATTATGTATCATTAGAAAGGTCTCGTAGAGATATCAGCAAGCTGTGACCTATTGCACATGTTTGCCACTGTGTAGTAGGTGGCACCAATGGAGTACTTTCTTGTCTTGTTGCCCACAGGATTGGACACCACAAACTCGTCATAGTAGAATATCAAGAGAATATCTCCAGATTCGGCACTGCTTCAATGCTGAGATCCATAAAAAAATGTCCCAGTACACCCCAGGCTGGCATCGCACATCCATTTGCAACTCTGTCTCCTCAAGAATTGATACCAACTGCACACTATGGGCGCTGTATGACCAACGCAGTCGATGCGCCCTTAAGCCCAAATAACCAACCAACCAACTGCACACTTGGCGGGATGAACTGGGGCACATGCACTTCTGATCGTCCCTCTATGGTGCACGGAATGGGTGCCACATATCCCTTTTCAACCTTCGCGTGACGCATGAGCTTGTGACTCGCGTCGATCTTTCTCAGTTCCCTCATAGTGCTCACATTTCCTAATATTTCTGATGGCTGCGCATTTGGGTTTTGTTTTTCATATCATCACATTCAGTCACTATAGCTTGACATATGTCTTTCATTTTATTCACTATGCTTTGACATATGGTTTTAGGAACAGCCTTAACTTGCAGAGACATAATGAAGTCTGCCACATCAATGGAGCTGCTTTTGTGGATTGTTCTGATGACTCCTGTTCCAAGAGGGTTGGTGTCACTGTTGAACAATCTGCAGTATCTATGCCACATCCACTATGGTCACCATCATTGCTTTCTGGCTCCATTTCAAATTCTGACAATGTTTTTTCATCCCTTCTTTCCACCATTTCATGCCAACGATAATGTTTTCTGAATAGGTCGACTCTTCGACGTATACGTGAACATTTGTCACATGCCAAATAGAATCTTTGGTCACCTTCATGTGCTCTTGAATGCTTGCAATATTTGTGCCCGTCATGAAACTCGATATTACAAAGCAAACACTGAGCGCGTATAGTGCCGGATGTTTGGTAGAAATCGTTCCCATTGCTCAAATCTTTGCATCTTTAGCTGAACCTTGACTGTCCAGGTCACATAGTGAGCTCTTGTTTAAAGTGTACTTGCGTTTTTAGTTGACAGTGCCAACCTAGAGTGACGCCACCTATACAGAAACTCCGGAGCGCGTATAGTGCCATCTATGGTGACAGTTACGGACGCCAATGGCGCCGCCTGACAGAAAAAAAATCGGTAGGTCATATGTGGTGCCACCTATTGGAACTTAGGAATAACTTGACGCAAGTGGCGACATCTATATGAAACAGGTACAACGTGGGTAGTGCCAAATATGCTAGTGTGAATTGAGATATAACTTGTGCAGTGTTGTATTAATTTTCGATAGTGGCTAAAATGAATACTTAATCCTGGGAATCCGCCCCTGCGAACCGAGTCTTGTCTCCGACCTTCACAGCAAGTTAACCATTCCTACCTTTACACCCGGTGAAGAGAACATCAGCTGACGTCATCTGATCAACAGGTGATAGTGCCTGACTAACTTGAGTCAGAGCAGTTCAAATCGTCACCACTCACTAATCTGCCACAGATAGATGACCGCGATCGAGATAGGTGCTGTTACAGCACTACCGGCCCTCTCAACGGAGCTGCGCTTCATGGCGACACCTGCTCACAGCTGGCGCAGTCTGAACTGCGCTGCCATGTCACCCTACCAGGCTACCTGCGCCTAACCGACTGGCGCTCTCGAGAACTTGAGCGGCATATGCTCGAGTGTGCCCGAGAGGCACACACAGGCAGTGCCTCGCCTTCCCTGCCACACTGTTGGTAGAATCTTCAGTGAACAACGAACGCTATGGTGATTCAGCACTTCTTCATCTTCGATCTTCGGCGGAACTTTAACTTTGGATTGGCTTTAATTGTATTAATTTAGGATGTGCATCGAATGACACTCGTAGGACTTTAGGTATTGACACATCGTGTGATTATGTTATGGCCGTGATCTGTCTAGTGGATCCCAGAATTGATCTGTGAATTCAATTCGCGATTTAGGACCTGCGCGGTGTGTTGTAACAAAGTTAGGTTTTGGGGCATCTAAATCCAAGTCATTCAGCCCCCTACCCCCCAACGTTCAATGCCGGGTGATGTAAATGTGGGTGTCTTGGATGATGAAATGTAATTTGGGCTGCAGCGCCCTGAGCCGGTCGGCTGTCTGAACAGTACGCCTTACCGAGCCGATTGTTGTGGGTCGCCTATCCGGTGCATCCTGTCGGAACAGCTCACGTGTGCGGCGCCAGGTCGAGCGAGGCTACCGAGGTGCCGTCTCAGCACTCGTTCCCACGTTGGGCCAGTCTCTGGATGTCATCAGAGGCGGCTCTGATATCTGACTCTGAGCTGACATTGTGTCCCTGATGTCTGATGTCAGAGAGCGCGCCCGCCTGCAGTAGTCTGCTATTGTTCACGACTCGGGCACGACGTCCGGACCATGCGACGCAATAGTGACGTGTTGGTCACGTGGGACAGGCGTTGCCGAGGGTATCTAGCGACGGTACCGCGAGGCAGTAGGGCTCTCTTGGAGGAACGGTCGTGGTGGGCGGTCGCCCCTCAGGCGGCTCGCCGCCGCCTAGCCAGCCCTGGCCCCACAGAGGTACGTCGGACTCTGCCTGAGAGTCGCTGTTTGTGGAGATGTAATTATCTGATAGAAATAGTTGCACCTGTCTGTCAAAATGAAACTACCTTGTTAACGCTATATCACGCTGCGCATTATTGTTTGATCTTCGTGGCCATTTATCCGTTGACTAATATGCACAATATAGAAGTGCTGGCTTTGGAAGTGCGTGTCAAGAGATGGGAGATCAGAGCACGGAGATGGAAGGCTTCGAGCCATTGAATTTATAACCGGGGTTTTTAAATATCGCAAACTCCGAGGTACCCTAAACTATCAACGTGCCAGAAGGGTTGCCCCTTCAGGGATGGCCCTGAAAACTCCTCTACAGAATCCTTGCTGGGGTGGCTTATGGACCATGGTTATATTGCTGAGCAGAGCTTGTTGCTTGAACCTTGGCCCTACCACCCGATCTGTAAAATCCAGTTTAACGGCAGAATTTCGACTCAGTTTAACTTTCCACCAATGCACCGACACAGTAGCTCGTCCCCGGCCTTATCGCACCAGTTGCCAACTGACCCTCCCGATCGGGGCTAAATGCGAGCGCGTGCAGCGACTCGAACCCCATCTTGCCAGGACAGGAGAGACCAATGCAGGCCAGCGCTCTAGCCAATTGAGCTATCGGGGCAGCTACTTTGCGATAAATGGTGCAAAAAAACAACAACAGAAATTACTCTGATGTACTCTGTTTGTTTTTTTGTTGTTATTTTTTTTGGGGGGGGGAAGGACACATTCTTAACTAACGGAAAAAAATATCGCAATGTAACAATTAAAACAAACCACAATCACAACCAGAGCATCAAGAGCTCCTGTGTAGCAAACCGCAGTGAACAAAGAAGGCCATGTGGGAAAGTGGCAGATGTAGTGCAGCACAGGGCTGGAGAAAGTAGGAGCAGAAGAAAATCCGATAGGATGAGTGTTAACCTCGCTGGCAATGCAAGGAGCAATAAGCTTGGATCAATCGATTTTTCATTAAATGCAGGGAATGTCGGGAATAAAATCGAGCTTACTATGGCCAGAAAATGACACAACCAGCGCTTCACAGCTGCATGATAAGTGAAAAGATGGATTTGGACTGCATTACTGAAGTATGTTCTCATGGAACTATTCATGGTGATAGCTTACAGGAGCTTGCGTTGGCAGGACATATCATTTGCATACCACAGGCAATCTAAAATAAGGGGAGAGGAATTCTAGCAGCTGGTAGACAGCCATGTTAAACCAGTAGGTAGAAAGAATTTCAATATAATGCAAATTTCAGTCTCATTTGCAAAGGAAGGAAATAGTCGCATCATCTTACTTATACTCAGAAACACGTCTCAGCAATATCTTTTTCTTAAAGTGCCATGTTGGAACAAAAATATACATTTCCTGCCTAACCTCTTCTTAAAGAACAATTTTTTTACCACCTTAAAAATTAAGAAGATCCAAGCAAAATACCTTAACCTACCCTAAATTAGCCTAACGACTGTGTTTGATTTATGGATGTAAAATGTGTGCAAAACTTCTTTCCCGAACAACTTAAACTACAATATTACCCTCTTTTCTTGCTTCACTGAGGAAAAACGGCTGATGCTTACCATTGTGGATTTTGATGCACAAACATTTATTAGCACCGTTCCAGGTAGGAATGCCTGCCTATGATGTGGACTGCTATACACTGTAAAAAAAGATTAGCACCCCTTTGGTGCTATTTCAAATGTCAAATTCCAGCTCCACAGGGCTGCTTGAATTAAGCATCTTTTTGAAATTGGCATCGCATCGCAAAATTTAAAGTGCTAAATATAAGCATGGTGCTTATATCTAGCACCTCTTTATTCGGCTATATTTAGTAGCATGGGACTTGAAGTGAGCACCCATGGGGTGCGTGCGCTTTAGCACCCCCAGGGTGCTAGTTTTTTCTCACGCCAAAAACCAGCACCTCCTGGGTGCGGTTCGCCTATGGTGCTAGCATATTTAGCACCCATTGGATGCTAAAACCGAAATTGGACTCCTTGATAGTAGCGTACGGGTGTTGCTGACTTACGGTATTGATACGGACGGAGTACTTCTTTTGCTACATGCTAACGTCCGCTACCCATCTTAAATATTACCGCGAACAGGAATCAGGATGCTTACAGGCGATATACCCTTGTAATGCATTCGTATGCAAATAGCAATGTAAAGGAATACGTATTTCCTACTTTGCAAATAGCAAAGGAGGACATGCATATATATATTTATATTTTTATATATATATATATATATATATATATATATATATATATATATATATATAAAAGCAAATTTAGAATGTATTACAATGAAGTACATGAACAGGAAAAGTATTAGAGGTTTCCTTAATTTCAATCTCAAATTTTGTAACTAAACAACCTAATCTGATGTATCCTAACCCAGTTGGTTGCTTAATGAAGGAAAATGTGTGTAAGACTTTTATCATGGACACCTTAAATGACAATAATACCAAATAAACCAGCGAAACCTAACCCAGACAATTTATTTTATTGTTTTATGCAAGCTCCACATTTATCACAGTTCAGTCTTACATGGCACAGTGCCAGTCATGAACAAATGGTGACGTGAAGAGCAGATCCACTGGCTCAATGGCTACATAATTATGAACAAATACAATCCATAATAATGCTATACAGTCATAACGTGTTAAAACATAAAAAGAGCCCCAGTGGCCCATCTCGGTTAAGCCTATAAAATTATCTGGTAGCAACAATTGGTGGTGATAATCCAGCCTCTGCTATATCCAGGATAATCCAGGCTAGCTTTCTTTCAGCTAATAAATTCTGAGCAGCACAATAAGCCACCCAAAAGCCATTGTCTGAGAAATGATTTTTTTGGGGGCCCACAGAATAGGCTGCAACTGGCATAGCCCACTCAGCTTCTCAGGGTCCATAGATGAATAATGATGCAAAAAAAATTACATTTCAGCTTGTTCGTCCCATGGCAATAACGCATATGCCTTGCTAAGCATGCCAGGTACTATGTGTTGTCAAGCTCAGGTATGTTAGTGATTGTAGCTTGAGGTTGGATCAACTGCGAAAGTCATCCAGCGCCCGTAATTTCAGGGGTGTATGCAGCGAGGTTGGCAAGATGCTGACATAATCATATTGATACCAGGGATGTGGAAAAACATTTGCTGTGAAGACACACCCACCTTGTGCAGACTATGTCAGGCATGTGATTCTGGATCCAGAGGTTCTCTTGATCCCAGAGAGACTTCTCTTCTTCGCTTTAATCTTGCCGCACGTTTGAACCGATCCGCACGCCGTCGAATCTCAAACCAAAATGGCCGAATGTTCACGCACTTTTTCGTTAAGCAGCGTTAAGGTGCTAATATTCCCGCCATTCTTCTACGCTGCTTATATTAACTACCCAACTGCTAACTGTAAGCAGCCATATAGTGCTCAAACTCCCGCCAAAAACACGGACCGTAACAGTAGTCGGTTTTACAGCGGAAATTTGCTCCCAGGTCACGTGGTCTCAGGAACAAGATAGAGGGAGAAGACCCGGCATAGTGATCTGCATAAATTAAAAGCGACCACCAAATCTAATTCTCACATAAGTTTTAATAACGAAATAGTTTTTAGTATTAACGCTGCTGAAATAAGTAGACTTAAACTTACGAATATCAGCAAATTGCAATACGCTTTCTAATTTACGTCGAGACTGCACTCTGCTCTACGGTATCTGGCAGACGACGGATGACTGCCAGATTACAGATTGGCGCTGTGGTTAAATTAGCGAAGGATGCGGTTATAAGTCAACTTCCTGAGCAACGGTAGATAAAATGATAACAAAATTACACTTAATCGATGTGAACCAAGTTTATAAATCCATACCTGATACTGCCAACATGCTCACGCCACACAACTAATAAATATTCACAGCACACCCCACGAGTGGGACGCTCGTGCACCAACTAATTTGTTGCCTGCCGCATATTGGGATATAGGTTTCGGAATATAAAATGGTTTAAGGAAAATTATACTAAACCAATCAGTATAAAACCGTTTTATTCTCACCACAAAGAAACAAGTTTTGTCAATGAAAAGGCTGAGAAAATTGAGTGAAATCAATTCTTGTTAAAGATAAATGTTCTTCGATGTACTTTTTTAGTTCATGTCTGGAATGTTTAGGTGAAGCAAGGAATGACTTGGAAGGATGAAAAGCGACTAGACGGGAGAGCAAATTGCCGCTGTAAAACCGACTAGTGCTAGATACAAGCAGTTGCATTATTCTGGACTGCTTGGCACAACACTCATGGCTGCTAAGATCAAGCATCCTCATTCTTGCCGTCTAGCATATGCAGGCTAGAATTAGCCGCCTCCAGCCGAATAGCACATATGGTTCTTGTTGCTAGCATCCTTATGCTTGTTACTAGCATCCTAAGGGAAAAGCGTTGTTTGAAGCAGTCACTTAGCATGCAATTAGCAGCAAAAGTGCTAATCATTTTTTACAGTGTACAACATCAGTTGATAAGGATATATATTATATATTGCTATCACTAAAATATTTTCCCCTAAATTAGGTATCTCAAAACAAAGGAAAAACGCGCACATATGAGCGTGCTCTCGAATCTAAATTGTGTTTGAAGAACTTATTATGGTACGTTATATCGTTTCCGTGGCAAATTTCGACATCCTACTGGACTCATTTCGACATCTCACACCTAACGAAAATAAATTATTTTAACGCTGCACTTCCAAGCCTCATGCAAAAGTGCATTATGTTGTTTTTTTTTATCCAGGATCAGTTGAGAATGACCACAAATACGAACTTCAAATGAGTAGGTATGTGGGGCAAATTTTCAAATTATAGCTTTAAATTAGGTACAGGGGCATAGCTTGGTGTGTCTTTGAGAGGGCACTTGCCCATCAATCTTGGCTGTGCCCTCCGAATAATGTAGACTTTTAACATGGGACACTATGTGGTATGCCTCCCAATCCATTTTGGCCCACCCATTGCCTTCATGTAGTGTGCATTCACAAACATTTTCAAAAATCTGCACCTATGATTAAGTGGGTATCTCTGTGGGTGTTCATAGATTGCAGCAGCCCTTATTTTGCAAGTCATTGTCAAATGGCCCAAAGGTAGGCCTTGTGTATGCCCCATGCTTAGACCCAGGGAACTAAGAAGAAATTGTTCTTGAAGGTAATTATTAAATTCTTGGAATTTCTTTTCCCAACTCAATGCTTATGAATGTGATTCACATTATGTGACCACTTGTTTCCTCTGTAAATGCTGACTTTTCAGTTGGCAGGTAAAATAATACCAGAAAAGGGGGCATTGAGTTGGGTAATGTAGCATTAAAAATCATGTTATTCAACGAAAAAATGTGGCATGACCTAACGTACCTGGCCTAACATACCATGTCAAAAGATAAAAAACTAACCTAGCGCTAACCTGTTTTGTGAAGAACTTCTTGAATGTTAATTTTTAAATTTACAAAAAACTTAAAAGCCTAACTTAGCCAAACAAATATAACCATTTTCTTTGCTACATGGAGATAAAATGTGTGTAAAACCTCTCAATTAGGGCACAATCATACTGAAATCATACTGATCATACTGATTTCAAGGCACAATCATACTGAAACTGATTGGGTGTTAAAGCGCGGGTTCTTCGGCAACAAGAAGTACATTGAGAATGCTCTGGAAGGTAATGGAAAGCAATATGATCTTTAAAACAACACTACGACACCCTTCACCCTGCAACAGTGAATGACTGAGGTAGGTGTCATATATGACACTTACATGGCACCTATGACACCTATGACACCTGAAGTATCTATAGATACTTCAGTGTTGATAATGTTGCGGAGAGCTGTGTTGAGCATAGTCGAATTGAAGATGATTATAAGAAGTAACCAAATGGTCATATTATTAAGTAAAATAGGATCAAAAATCGGTCTAATATATTTCGGGCGTGACCCTTCTTCGGAGACAATAAACATACAGACAATTTACGCACATGCTATATATATTAAGCCGTCTCCAAATATTGACGAAATCATAACTTATAACCCATACGAACCCAACGAACCCATAACCTATATTGGGGAAACCACACGCATGGTTAGGGACAGATACATGGAACACATCAGAGACGCAAAGAACAAAACGAAAAACACCCCTTTTGGAGAGCATTTCGCCACAAATCACCCAGAAAGCACTATCACTCCAGCAACGCTCAGCATCACAATCTTGCGGACTTGTAAAGACTTGGCAGAACTCAAAATTGCAGGATCCATTGAAATCAGAAACCAAAATTCCCCCTAAACACAATGGTAGCATCATGGACCCTTTTAAAGCCAGTTCCCTATACAGCATGACACTGTACAGACGTCACCTGCACTCGCCGACTTCACCATGTACGCACCCACGTGTTCCCTCACTCACTTACACACTCGTTCATCCACACACGCGAACACTTCGAGAGCACTGAAGTATCACGGATATGTGTATATAGAAAGGCATAGGGTAGGTGTATACAGAGGGTGTCTAGGGAAACGACGAACATTTTGGCTCTGTTAGTGTCGCATCACATGTAATTGTTACAATGCCATTTGTTATGTTGTAATTTAAATACTTGGACGCAGATGATGATTTCGTCAATATTTGTAGAAGGCTTAATATATATAGCATGTGCGTAAAATCCTGTGCGTAAAATGTCTCTGTATGTTTATTGTCACCGAAGAAGGGTCACGCCCAAAATATATTAGACCGATTTTGTATCCTATTTTACTTAATAATATGAGCATTTGGTTACTTTTCATAATCATTTGTATACTTCAGTGCATCCCAATTCATTTTTACTTGGGTGTCAGATTTAAAGAACCATATTCTGTTCTTGACTTGATTTTTTTTTAATTGAGTCTTCAAAAACAGTTCAGGCTAGCTGAGGTTGTGTTTGGTTTGTCATTAAAATTTTTGGAAAAAATTGTCAGGAAATTTTCCGTTAAAAAAGAATTGGTCAATTTATGCTTTAGGATTTTTTTATATTTATTTCTTCAGAATACTATGTTTATGAAGGTGACTAAAATGATGGGACCACTTATTTTCTGTGCAAATGCAACTACAAGAATTGTTTTACAAATTTGAAAAACTGTCAAGGTTAAAAAGCCTGAACTAACGTAGCCTAACCAAACCAAACCCATTTGTTTGCTTTATGGAGGAAATGCATGCAAAAACTTTTCTTGTTACCACCTTAACACGCGCACTGGAGGGGGGGCGAAATCAGCCAACCTCTCCGGTTTTTCGTAAATAACTGCAGATTTTACCGGTCGATATACGCGATTTTCTGCGTACCTGCGTCGAAATGACCGGCGCGTCGTTTAAAGCAAGAAAAATGGAACTCGGCGGAATTTTTTTTTCTTTCAAGCTAGAGTTCGCTAAAGTCAAAAAAAAATCTAGCGCCAGACCACAAAAATCGGCGCTGATGCGCTTCCCGTATATTAGCAAAAGGGAAGTGTTCTTGGCAACACTAGCGACTTGTTTGATGTATATTGATATGCTATATAGTTTCAAGATCATGTTAGGTCACCGAGGTCAAGTCAGGTAAAGTTCATGACAGGTTAATGGAACCAAACTTGATCAACTGGAATGTTGTCATAAATGCACTACTGTTTGTCATTTGTACTGTTTGTCATTGCGTTTCCATACTTTTTTTTCATGTACTTCACTCCTTTCTTCACGAAGCCGATTGCTCCGAGCTGCCCGACGGAGCAGTCGGGCGGGCGGGTTTCGGTAACTGGAACAGGTAACTGACCTGATAAAGTGGTGCTATATAGGTGACCTGAGGTCAAATGTTGGGTCCAGCATCTGCATTGCATCATTAGTAATGTCGAAAACATCATTGATGCCCATTTTGGAGCATTTAAATACAATCACAGCGATCCATAACGGTGACAAGCCAAGCCACGCAATACCAGAACATTTTGCAAATTTTACCTCATTTGACCTTGAAGATATTGACCTAAGGTCATGAACTTTGCACACCATAGAGTTCACTACCGTACCCATCCACCCTGCGAATTTGGTTCCTCTAGCTTCACTAGGAGCCGAGATCTTAGGGGGGGCGGAATCCGCCCCCCCCCCCCCTCCAGTGCGCGTAATTTTCAGAGGCCCTCCAGGGCGCGTGTTAAAGCACAATAATACCGATAATTTTCGGTTTTTTATCAGAACAAAAATTTCAGAAAAATAATTTATATTTTTATCTTCAAAAGCAACTTAGGTTAGGTTAGGTTTCTTGTTTAATTTTGAGAGTTATCAGAAAATGAATTTTTATACATTAAAAACAAAATAATTGGTTTTTCTCCAAAGGTATGCTATGTTAAGTTATGTTAGGGTATGTTATGTTGCATTTTTATTTCTTTTTTTACATTTATTTTTATGCTGTTACCTAATTCAAAGCCTTTTTGCCATTATTATACCTGAAAAGTAAGCATTTGCACAGAAAATACATGGTCCCATCATCTTATATACCACGTTATATACCACGTTTATGTCGTTATATATACCACGTTGTATACTTATATTATACCACGTTTATGAAGGTGACTATAGTCACTTTTATAAACGTGGTATTCTAAAGGTAAATAAAAAAAAACACCTTAGAGCACGAATTTACCAAAGAATTTGATTTCTTGCATGGAAGGTTAGGCTAGGTTAGGTTAGGTTATGTTACATCTTTTCTTCTATATTTTGAACATTACTTGCTATGCTCCAACTCCAAGCCACTCCAAGCCACTTTTTGGGTGTTAGTTTTCCTATCAGCTGACAAGTATGCATTTGCAGAGGAAATGAGTGGTTACATCATGCTCAGCATATTAAAAACACTGCATTTAAAAAATAGAATTCCAAGAAATCAGAAATTACCTTAAACTGGAAATTTACCACCTGGCAAGAGGAAGTTGGGTGGGGGGGGGGGTGACTTTATTTCAAAGAGAGAGCATTTTCCTTTCAGAAGAATGCATTCAACTGAAAATTTTCAGGGGTGCACTTAAGCCGTCCCAGAGGAGCACCACCTTCCCCTGGAGGGGGTGGGGGGCGAATTCCCCCAGTGGCCCCCATTGTAACTCCCTGATTGAATGCCATTCATGCCTGGTGTGCTTTATGCATTCACACCTGGTGTGCTAGCATGCACTTATCTCTCGGATGCACTGACACAGACCGACAGAAGATCGCAATGGACAGGTCAACATCCGATTTAGATTTAGAACACTTCTGGTTTGTGAAGTTTCCAACCCAAATTGGCGAATTTAGACCCATTGAGATACTCAAGTAGGTACACTCGCTTTCGGAAAGATGTTCGGGGGTACCCTAAGCATGGCTGGCTCACTAGGAACGTAGGCTGTGACGCTGCACACCAAAAATTACTGGTAGGCTGCGCCGTTTCACAGTTATGAGTTGCGTGACAGTCTTCCAGCTTCGCCACCGGGAGCGTCTGAGCCATAGGATTCGCGTGTGTGGTCGTCACGCGACCATTTGCCCTGCAGCCATGCAGTGGTAAACACGGGTCTTCCCTGTTCCCGCCTTGCATTCCTCTGTCGGCGAAACAACATTGGCAGTTAAACGAGCAGGTTACTGGACTTCTGGTGATAAGCAACAATTGATAGCTGCGGATTTTTGACTCCAGCAACACAAAATGAGCAGGAAAGGTTGGAAAAAGCTCAGTTGCAAAGATGTAGCGAAAGGAGATGAGAGGTTTATGATGTTAATGAAGTATTCTCTGGCCCCAAAATAATAATAGAATGTCCAACATTCATACGTTTTAGAAATGTAGTTCGAACTCTTGCTGTGGTGGCTTTATGAACCAGGATCCAATTGCTAAGAAGGGCTGGTTTCGTGAACCCTGGCCATGATTCCATGAATTACAGTTTTGCAGTCTAAATTTGGCAAAGCGCTTCACGTGCCGTCAATAAACCGACACGGCGACCCCGGCAGCTCGCTCTCGACCTTATCGTGCCAATTGCCAACTGACCCTCCCAGCCGGGGACTAAAAGCGAGCACGCGAAGCGACTCGAACCCAGCTCGATGCGATTTAATCACGTAACTAATTGACTTGTCAATGAGTCTGAATTAAGCAAGCAAGTGCCTCCCTGTGACTTGCCGCCTCGGTAGCTTAGTTGGCTAGAGCGCTGTCGTTCACCCGTCTCCGCTGCCCTGGCAATGCTGGGTTCGAGTCGCTTCGCGTGCTAGCCTTTAGTCCCCGGCTGGGAGGGTCAGTTGGCAATTGGCACGATAAGGTCGAGAGCGAGCTGCCGGGGTCGCCGTGTCGGTGTATTGACGGCACGTGAAGCGCTTTGCCAAATTTAGACTGCGAAACTGTAATTCATGGAATCATGGCCAGGGTTCACGAAACCAGGTCTTCTTAGCAATTTGATCCTGGCTCATAAAGCCACCACAGCAAGAGTTCGAACTACATTTCCAAAACGTATAAATGTTGGACATTCTATTATTATTTTGGGGCCAGAGAATACTTCATTGACATCATAAACCTCCCATCTCCTTTCGCTACATCTTTGCATCTGAGCTTTTTCCAACCTTTCCTGCTCATTCTGTGTTGCTGGAATCAAAAATTCGCAGCTATCAATTGTTGCTTATCGCCAGAAGTCCGGTAACCTGCTCGTTTAACTGCCAATGTTGTTTCGCCGACAGAGGAATGCAAGGCGGGAACAGGGAAGACCCGTGTTTACCACTGCATGGCTGCAGGGCAAATGGTCGCGTGACGACCACAAACGCGAATCCTATGGCTCAGACGCTGGCCGGTGGCGAAGCTGGAAGACTGTCACGCAACTCATAACTGTGAAACGTCGCAGCCTACCAGTAATTTTTGGTGTGCAGCGTCACAGCCTACGTTCCTAGTGAGCCAGCCATGCTAAGGGTACCTCGACATCTTTCCGAAAGCGAGTGTACCTACACTAACTCGACTGAGAAACATGCGCACACAGGCAAAACACTCACCTTGCACAGACAATGCAGAATGAGAATGATGAAGAACGATGCTAGAGCTAGAACGATGAAATATGCACGTAATTAAACAAAAGCGATTATGAGCTTGGCAGCGCAGCGCTATGCACAGCGTCAGTCTTGATACAATAATGGCGGCCGTCGTGGCAGAGGCCTCGTGTTCTGGAGCATTCTTACTACGAGCAAAACCATGACTACTAACCAAGACATCTAATACTAGCAGCAAACTCAACTAGGGAATTGGCCAACACAGCTACAAACTGGCCTTACTAATGCTTTACCAATTCAATTAACTATGTCCAGAACTAAGACATCACTAAAGCAAAGACAGTAAGATGTTGGTAGCATTGGTTAGTTGTTTTAGTTGATTGACCTTAGTGACTAAGGAGGATACAAACAGCACAACCCCAGCAATAGTCGGTGTGGTTGGCGAGCTTAGTTTTCTTCTTAGTTGCTTGGTAGGGCACCAAGGCAATGACAAAGACATTTATGCCAATTAGTTGCAGCACCTAACCCTGTCGGTGAATCCGTTAGTAGGCATGGTTAGTACTCTTGGTTTTTTTGCTCGTATTTCCCTCAGTATTTGTCATCGTTAGTCAAATTTTGTTTTCAGTGTTGGCCATTCCCGCCTCCTTTATCATTGCTTTTACCTCAGTATAAATGCTGGCAACTTCCTACCATTTTCCTTTTCTTTTTATAACAAAATGTACCGCTCCAAGGGGAAAAAATCATTTTCGTTACCGGATCTATATGAAGTATTTTTTAGCTGCTTTCTCCATTGAAGCTCCCTTTGACTAGGTGGGATTTTTCACTCCACTAGGGGGATTTCACGACACTAGGTGGGACGCATCCCACCTAGTTAACATGTTGGAGGAGGCCCTGAACCGTCTCAGTTCAGGCCATTGTTTCTTAAGTGGGGATCATTTTCCCCTTGTCTTTCCCTTCTTTGGCTGCCTTACTTCTGAGTGAGGTGGTTGCATCACGGCCTGAGCACCACTAAATTGTTAGAGGGTCGGTGTAGAAAATGGGTGTGTATTAGCATATTATGTCGAGTATACATCACCAGCCCCCACCCCATATTTCCAAATAATTGCTGCTTAGTCCTTTGCGGTATAGGTGTAAAGATGCATACAAGTTTGGGGGGGCATGGTACCCGGAAGGTTCCAGAAAACTCGTGGAATTTACAGTTCTAGCATCGACGCAATGCTTTGCTATTTAAAGAAAGGACCTCCTAACGTTGTTGACAGAATTTGTGACCAACAGTGGTCCCGGGAGCAGATCCTGCATTTTTTCAAAAGGACTTTACTTGCTATGAACGCCACAATTCACAAAATGATTAAGCTGCAGTCGAGCGGTTAAGTTAAACTGCAGTCGTCTTCTAAAGCCGCGGGAACTAACAGAACCAAATCGCTTGGAGGGAGCCTGCATTTTTTTAACGAAAATCGCGGTAAAGGCAGACATGGACCGTGCAGTTAGTCAAAAAGGCCACAAGAATCTAAAGAGATGCCGAAATCGGCTCGAAAGCATGTGTAAGACTCTCATGTATTGAGAGCTTTACACATGCTTTTTAACGCATTTGTATCGTGTAGGCCGCAAATGGAACTCTTTTCTCACATTTTTTACCTGCACGGTATAATCGTGAGAATCGTAAAAAATGATGGAGAATCTCATTCTAACCATAATTGTCAAGCCTTCCTTGTCTGAGCTAGTATGAGCTATGAGCTATGAGCTATGAACGCGTCAAGCCTTCTGCCTGGGCTATGATGCGTTCAATGGCCATGTTTTCATAAATTCTGTCTTTCGTCATTTCCAGTTAGCTTTCATGTATCACATACATATCAAGCATGCAACGTTAACATTTTTATTATGTAGCATCACCAGAACGAATCATGGCAGAATACATTTCAGTAATATGCTTGTTCAGTGTAAGATCGGATGGATAAGGTTCAATTGAAATAACGAGCTAAAATGGCTGGCGTTCTCTACAAGCTGGTGCTGCAACTAATGTCATTCAGCGCAGCCATACATCACAGGTGTTGTTCCGATATTTTCCTTTTTTATAAGTGAAGGCTAACCGGAAATTACGTCACAAAAAATGCATTAAAACATGGCCATTGCACGTGCCTTGGTGCAGACAAAAAAGGCTGGACAATTGTGGTTAGAACGCGATCCTCCATCAGTTATCTACGATTCTCATGATTATACCATTCAGGTTATAATCGTGGAGTTCCATTTGTGGCCAACCAGGTACATATGTCGTCAAAATGTAGTGTAAAGCACATTTTCTCCTAAGACTACCCGAACCCTGGGTACTTCTACGACGCATTGAACCGCTAGGTCATATAGCTTCGCCAACCTCTCACGCCGATTAGTTGCGGGTGGACTGGGTAACGCCGCCGGTTACGAGATTCGAACCCACAATCTTGCGATCAGGAGTCCGACACTCTACCGTGGCCCCAGGCATGTTTAAAGCTGTCAAGACATGAGAACAGTCTTGAGATCTGTGCTTGCAAATCAGCCACTTTGGACGGCAAGGTCGGAATTCCTTTCTGGATTATCAGGGGAATTGTGTAACTTACAGGTAGAGCCTAAAAACAAACACATAAAAAACGCGTCGGTCGGGACGGATCAAAGCGGGTAAAAACGTAACCAACCATTCACCTATTTTGGTTGTGCCCCTTGTGGCCAATATCAGCGTCTCTTAGGATTCGTAGCCTTTTTTTGCTAATTCTACTGCCCATGTCTTGCATTTTTCGCGATTTTCGTTTTAGTCAGTCTCACTTCAGGCGATTTGGTACCGTTAGTTACGGCCACTTTAGGCGACTGCAGCTTAATTTAACTGATCGACTGCAGCTTAATAATTTTGTGATGTTAGCGCTCATAGCATGCACAGTCAGCGCCTTTGAAAATGCTGGATCTGCCCCTGGGACCACTGTTGGAGTCAACAAGAATGTAAGGTCCTTTCTTGCCATGCCATACAGCGTTGTCGCCAGAACAGAGAATCCCGCGGGTCTCCTGGATCCTTCCGGGTAAGTGTTGTAAACGGGGAGAATGTGGCCGTTACGTGAGATGCTCGGGGATAGCCGCGAGCTCTCTCCGGAGCGAAACGACAGCTCAGAATAAATAATGACTTCATATATTTGTATAAGCCACGAACAATGAAGAAAAGATGAAATTCTACAGTATGAATGTCTGTCCGTCTATTAAAATGTACACGTGCATCATCGGCAGGTCATGGTCAAAAGAACTCTGCGCGCAATCCGAGGACCGTGCTCCTACGGCTGCCATCCGGGGAGCGACAGTCCGCCCATTCTACAGCCGCAGACGGCCTGGGGCTTCCATCCGGTGAGCGAAAGTGGGCCCAGTCTTCAGGCGCGCCGCAGACGGCCTGGTGCTGCCATCTGGGTAGCGACAGTCCGTCCGGTCTACAGCCGCGCCGTGCGCACAACGGAAGAAAGCAACAGAATAACAACGCGCCTGGCGGCCTCGCTGTCGCCGCAGCAGCAGCCCAAAGCCCCGCCCTCGACTACGGGCTAGAGTACACGAGCCTACAAGGGCCGGGCGTCGGCCGTCCGACCGAACCGGCGCGACGCACACCACCAACGCAATAACCAGACAGCGCGCGGCGGTCGACACCATCGCCGCCGACAGCCGAACGCAGAGACAGGGACAGAGAGCAGAACAGAACCGTGGCAGGGCAGCACGCCCGCCCCGCGCCACGACAGCTGCGACACCAAACATTAATGTTGCACAAAATAGCGGGCGGCCGACGCGACAGCGCTGGCGTCCTCGGCGCACACACCCCCGCCCCGCTGCCACATCTTCACCAGTGGGAGCGCAGTCTCCTCACGCCCTATACACCGCGACCGGCTCCGGCGCGGCCTGGCGGGCGGCAGCACCGGCGCACGGGCGTCCCATCTGCGAGCGTTGCGCGCGGCAACCGCGCAGAGGGCGCCGCCGGACGGCCGGCAGGCGGCAGCACTGTACTCGCTCGCGCGCGCGCGCCGTCTGACTAGCTGCCGCTGCCGCCCGCACCGCAGCATCACATCACATTGCCGCGGCGCGGCGTCCCGGCGCGCGCGTGTTCACTATTGCACCACGCAACACTTGCCGCGCGGCTTCTTTTTCAAGGTCACCTGCTCCACCTGGGACGCGTCCTCCGGCTTGACGAGCGAGTGCTGCACCTCCACGGTGCCGGCCGGCTGCGCCACCACGGCCGTCTGCGGCGCCGCGCCGCCGTTGCGGTGCGTGGCGCCGGTCGGCGGCGGCGGCGGCGCGGCCGCCACGCTCGTCTGCACGGTGGCCTGCACGAGCGGCTCGCCGGCCGGGCCGCCGTTGTGCGCCGGCTGGCCGGTGGCAGCCGTGGTGGCCGGCGCGTCCGCCTCGTCCAGGCTGGCGTCGAGCGGCCGGCCAGACTGGATGGCGCGCACGATCTGGTCGGCCTCCTTGCTTAGCTCGCCGCCCGGCCGGAACGGGTTCTCCCAGCCGGCGTCGATGCTGCAACAGCGCGACACGCGTCATCAGTTGGGTGCTATCGATGGCCATTGAGGTTGCTAACGACACCAGCTACTCGTGCATTATTGGAGCCTCAGCGGGTGTGAGACTTGGAATAAATCATTGGGAGGGCCAGCAATTCCAAAGCTGAAGTAAAACAAGTAAGAAAAACACGGGTGGTGGGCCAGATTGACTACATGGTCGCATGTTGAAATACCATATTACTAGGGTTTCAGTGGACATTGGAAGGACTCAGGTCCCACAAGTGGAAGCTCTAATAGTAACGTTCGGGATACATTGAGTGTATAACTAAAAATACATTGACGGGCAGCAGTCGTTCCAACGGCGAAGGCTGAATCATTCGGAATCCCCATTGCCGATCAAGGTCAGTGGCGCTGCAGCAATGCGAGACGCGTGTTAAGAGTGGGCCGGACCAGGCCAGCGTCCGGCGGACCAGACCAGCATCAGGCGGTCCAGTGTCTGTCACGTGAGCCGGACCAGGCCAGCGTCCGGCGGAAGCCGTTTTTTTTTTGTGAAAGAAAAAAAAAGTGGGCCCTGTGTCTGTCACGTAAGAGACCAGACCAGCATCAGGCGGTCCAGTGTCTGTCGCGTCAGGTCGGGTCGATCCGCACCAACGCGATCACGTCTGGGCCGGGTCACTGCAGACGGTCAGCTGGGTTCAGCCGGGACACCCGCGGACGCGGCTCGCAGTCCACGCCGGGTCGTTACGATATACCAGCGAGTGATGCCGCAGCTCTGACATACCGCATGGACGACAGCCGACAGCTACTTTTCATGAGCGCTTCACTCAACGCGTCGCCGCCAGACCGGGATGCTGACTACTCGCAAAATTACACTGCCATGCGGATCAAAAGCACGGCCCGACATAATAAACCGTCGGGAGTCCATAGTGCCGTCCATTACGGCGCGATATGGGCTAGAACAGTGTAGCCAGGCATCAGCGCGGCTTCACGTGAGTCGTCCACTGCATCCGAAATTGGCCAACAACCAGATCCATACCGCGATCCGGGAGTGGTGAATCAATAGCTTCCGCGGCACAATAATTGGCCAAAATGTCATTTTCCGGAATAGGACAGTGGATTTCCCGCATCGGCTTCGTATTAAGCACTATGCATCGCAACTGTGCGCACGTCGCGCCCCATGTTCGCGTCTTTGCGCCAATAGTAATAGAGGGTCTTTTTTGTCTGCACGGCGGTGATAACCTGGCGCTGCTTCCAGCTTCTGTGTGACAGAATGTCTTGGAGTGCGCCGTACCATCTGTACGCAGCAAGTGACGCCAAAGAATGATCATGATGACGTCAGCAGACAGAACTACAGGCTGGATTATTACAGCATGGGCAAGCGACGCACAGTCTGTCGCCATGGCAACGGAGAGTCGGAGAGAGGCAGGTTCACTACAAGATCAGAAGGTGGACAGGCGGTTTGTTCTGTTTTTATGGTTTATATTGTTTTTCTCAAAGCGGCATATTATTTTTCTCGAAACAGCGCTTTACATAGGCCCCTATGTCTACGTAATCCAAGGGACAGATCCAGCAGCTCCGCTTTGGGGAATATATAACTCAGACTTCGAACAACATCTCGGATTTGAACATTGATTCAAGGGAATATTGATGCTATAAAATGCTCCTAGGTTTTGAGAAAATGTCATTTAAATGCAAAATATCAGCAAAAATCGGCCACATGGAGGCGGGGTGGCCCCTTCACTCCTCTTGATTGATTGATTGCTTGGGCTTAGGGGCGCATCAACCCTTCACTCCTCTATAAGCATGTGTTTAAGAATGGAGATTAAAAAAAATTCTCAGAGTTGTCTGTCCCCTTCAAAACTGAATAATTCTAATTCTCCAATACTTTAAAATCCGGAGGCAGCAGCGAAATGGCGGGGCAGTTCCAGCCAGCATCTATCTGGATAATAGCCTTGATAATAGTGTTGATCAGCAGTTTCAGAACACCACGGCCACCTGAGGACACGCGGTCCACATCCACTGCCTTCGTTCTTCGCCGGCAGAACCTCTGTGCCGTAGCTTTCGAGGAAACGGCACTTCGTGAGTGTCGTGGGCCGGACCCTCGCCATCGAGCACGTGATGCGAGTGACAGGGCGTGCCACGAAGGCAGGCGTCGCCGCCGCTCGTACACTGCGCCCAACGACTCAATCGGCGCTCGCACTGTTCAGCCCATTGCCAGGCACTTATTCAATGCCGTGGACGCAGTCGGAGCGCGACGGGCACCGGCGCAACAGCTGATTGAACAGCCTTACCGGCGGAACTGAGCGCCGGCCGGCAGTGCGGTGCGACACACCGACTGACCCGACCCGAAGGTCACGCCAGCTGCACTACCACCTACTGCGGGCTGGCGACTCGTTTCCAATCGGCTGAAGCTGGCGACCTTCGAGCCGCTGCCAGTCGGATTCAGCTGGCGACGCTGAGTCGCTTCCAGACAGACCGAGATGGCGACTCTCGGCTACTAGCAGTCGGGTTGTGCTAGCGACTCTCGGCCACTAGCAGTCAGGCCGTGCTGGCGACTCTCGGCCACTAGCAGTCGGGTCGTGCTGGCGACTCTCGGCCACTAGCAGTCAGGCCGTGCTGGCGACTCTCGGCCACTAGCAGTCAGGCCGTGCTGGCGACTCTCGGCCACTAGCAGTCAGGCCGTGCTGGCGACTCTCGGCCACCAGCAGTCAGGCCGTGCTGGCGACTCTCGGCCACTAGCAGTCAGGCCGTGCTGGCGACTCTCGGCCACTAGCAGTCAGGCCGTGCTGGCGACTCTCGGCCACCAGCAGTCAGGCCGTGCTGGCGACTCTCGGCCACTAGCAGTCAGGCCGTGCTGGCGACTCTCGGCCACTAGCAGTCAGGCCGTGCTGGCGACTCTCGGCCACTAGCAGTCAGGCCGTGCTGGCGACTCTCGGCCACTAGCAGTCAGGCCGTGCTGGCGACTCTCGGCCACCAGCAGTCAGGCCGTGCTGGCGACTCTCGGCCACTAGCAGTCAGGCCGTGCTGGCGACTCTCGGCCACTAGCAGTCAGGCCGTGCTGGCGACTCTCGGCCACTAGCAGTCAGGCCGTGCTGGCGACTCTCGGCCACTAGCAGTCAGGCCGTGCTGGCGACTCTCGGCCACTAGCAGTCAGGCCGTGCTGGCGACTCTCGGCCACCAGCAGTCAGGCCGTGCTGGCGACTCTCGGCCACCAGCAGTCAGGCCGTGCTGGCGACTCTCGGCCACCAGCAGTCAGGCCGTGCTGGCGACTCTCGGCCACCAGCAGTCAGGCCGTGCTGGCGACTCTTGGCCGCTCCCAGTTAGGCCTAGCTGGCGACTCTTGGCCGCTCCCAGTTAGGCCTAGCTGGCGACTCTTGGCCGCTCCCAGTTAGGCCTAGCTGGCGACTCTCGGCCACCAGCAGTCAGGCCGTGCTGGCGACTCTCGGCCGCTCCCAGTTAGGCCTAGCTGGCGACTGAGCCGTCTAATTGACCTATCGACCCGATCCACCCAGTCGATGGTGCAGGTAAAAAAGCACACCTGCTCGGCGAGTGGCCTAGATCCACACCGCAGCGACGTGATCGGCACCGTGCGAGCCAGACTACCAGCAGCCAGCCCGGGAACCGGAGGGGCCGGCCGCCAACACGCTCCTGCTCCTGCTCCTGCTGGGTCCGGACCACTCTTGAAGAGGTCAGGCCGACACAGTCACGCCTGCGTGACCCGTCTCGAGTCAGCTGGCGCCGCCATCCCACGGCGACAGGTCAGCATCATACAGCCTGCTGGTCAGCACGTGGTGGTTGTCGGTGTTGTTCGACATTGCCGCTGCATGGGGCGGCAGGAAGCTGCGGACTAGCCGAGGTGCAAATCCACAACAAGCCTAAACGGTGCGGCCGGTGTGGCGTGCAGGGACGAATGTTGACGCGGGAGGGGTAATGGCGTCACTACTATTTAGAGAAGCCGGTATTCCAGGCGGTGCAGGTTGGTCACTACACGATACTCAACAGCGCACCGTCCGCTGGCTGCCAGGTGGGCAATTCATCACCGCAGGTGGCACGCGCTCCAGCGGCGCTTGGCGACACCACACCCGGTCCATCCAGCACACATTGTCCTCTCAGCGCATGGCGACGCACATTCACCGTTCATCGTCAACCGCTGGCTCAGTCGGGCACGAACAGCCGTCAGCTGTTTGCGGTTCACGGTGCCTCGGCCTTGACCTGTCGCCGCACACAGCCCAACGGAACGAGCATGAGTGGGCGAACAACGATAATCTTGATTGTGCGGACCACACCGTGCACTGCCAGGCGAGCGGGCGAGCGTCCGCCCCCCCCCCTGGCGACCATGACTCGCAGACGATCGGCGGCCACCGCCCCATCCAGCCACAGCTCCAGACAACCGCCGCCAGGTGTCTCGCCGATCGCGGCAGAAATAGCCCGGGCCGGCCGGCGGGGCGCCGCTCGCTCCCGACTGCCGCCGGCCTCGGCCGTCGGCTGCCACCATGGCCAGCTTTCGGTCGCGGCTGTCGCGACCGCCAGCCGCTAAGACGTCCGCAGTGGCGGATCCAGGGAGAACTGGGGGCGTGTGCTCCCGGTAGGCATGCGGCGCCCCGCTAGGACGCTCGAGTGCACCCCTCCCCCACGATCAACGAGTTCCTCAGCCGTGGCAGCCATCGGGATAAAAATGCACCACCCAGAACACGCCCCCCCCCCCCTTAACCCGATCAAAATTCCTGGATCCGTGCCTCGGCTTCCGTCTGTGTCGGCTCAGCCCTCGGTGCGCTCGCCGCGCGACTTTCGTCTGGTGCCACGTGCACCGCACAGTGCCGACCACCACGACGGCCTGGCCTTGCGTGCGGCGGCCGGTGGCAGGCGCGCCGCCCGGAGATTGGCCGTCGCACTGCATTACCGGTATTGGCCGCGTCGGACGGGAACGCCGCGGGGCCGGCCAAGCACCGGTCTCTTGCCAACTCCCCAGTATCCAGTAGGGGTAACTCCTCAGGGCCGCCAACACCACCGGTCCGGTCAACTCCCACGGTAATTAGTGGGGTCAGCTCGACAGAAGCGCCACCAGCACCGGTTCGGTCAGCTTCCCCGGTACTCAGTATGAACCATTCGTCTCGCACGTCGCCAGCACCGTTCGGGTCAGCTCCCACGGTACTCGCTAGGGATGCCAGCACGGATCCAGTCAGCTCCCACGGTGCAAAGTAAGGGCCGCTGGGCTCGTATGCCACCAGCACCGGTCCGGTCAGCTTCCCCGGTACTCGGTAGGATCCGTTCGGTCCGTACGCCACTAGCGTCGGTCGGTCGATTCCACCGGTACTCGGTAGGGGTGGCCCAGCAGTGATAGCACCGGTCCGGTCACACTCACGGTATTCAGACTCGGCAGGGACGCTACCAGCACCGGTCCAGTCAGCTCTCGCAGTAGTCAGCAAGGGCCGCTCGACAAGGACACCACCAGCACAGTTCGTACTCAGTAGGGACGGCTCGTTAGGGACGCCATCAGCATCGGTCCAGTCAGCTCCCATGGTACTCAGCAGGGCAAAGCATATCTTAACATCTTGGCGGCGGGAAAAACCTTGCAATGATCCCAAAAGGTCTTCATTTTATTGTAAAACTTGTTTAAGTTTCATATTCTTGCATTTTTTTCGTTGTCGTTCCTTAGTATATTTTTAATACACCACAGCAGAGTGATTTAGCCCCGCAGCAGGGATTCGGTAGAGGCGCCAGCAGCACTTGTGCAGTTAGTTCCTCTGTGCTCAGCAGGAGGAGCTCGGTGGTCCTGCAAACTTGACGTAGAGCTTAACGTGCTTCGAGATGAAGTGGGGGACGGGTGAGGAAAGTTGGGCCTATATCGTATCATATCGCATATTTTCACATTCTGTCAGACGCATTCTGGTTTTATCAATGCATGTCTTCCAATAAAACTAGATGACACAGAGTGCGGTTAGGTTAGGTTAGGTTAGGTTAGGCTGTGGTCATTAACTGCAAAGAATGGATTGAAACACATTGTATATTAGAATAGGCCATACATACGGCACCCACCGGTACATTCTGAGCCGTGGCGGAAAGCCGTTGTGTCAAAGGTGCCATGCTCTCCAATCATTACAACACATATCGGTTGCGTGCCCAAGACTTGCCCATGAGCGAAGACGTCACTTCGGGCGCAGTGCAGTCTCGCTACGGGATGTATTAGGGGATGAATCCCCCTTTATACAATCGGGACAGATATTCCGCTTCCTTGCAGAGGTTCAGCTTTCTGTGGTATTTACACCCCATTCATACGATGGCAGGTATGTGGCAGAACAGGATGGTTATGTTTACGTCATGACAATGGATTTGATGTGTCGCATTTAGTAGTTTTAATCAGTTTCGGTTTTACAACTTGATATGATTGACGATGTTATGGGCGCTGCATAACCACTGCAGTTGATGCGCCCCTAAACCCCAATAACCAAGCGCCAGACTCAATCATTTAGTACTGGCTGTGATAAGCGACGGTACAACGTTTGTCACGTGGATGGGTGTGAAGCGGTCCTCGCATATGGTGGATGGTAAGACACCTTTACACACGGTCCTCGGTATTGCGGGGATCACACCACGTTCGCACAGTTTACACACCGGCAGGGGCGGATCAAGGGTATTTGATTAGTAGTGTATTTTTGTTCTGGAGGCGCGTCATTTCTCCGGATGGGGTGCCTTTCCTACTCTGGAGAGGCGCCTTTGGCTGAAAAACGTCTTGAGCGAGGAAAGGAGCACACGCCTGCAGTTACCCCCCCCACCTGGTTGCGTCCGTCGGTCCTCGGTTATCGTATCCATGGATTAAGCTCTATTCAGTTTCACCATGTTTTTTTCTCCACAACCCAATAGACAGAACATGACTAGACGTGCACGACCACTACCATGCCACGTCTGAGCCTTGTCAGCTGGTGCTTTCACATGGTCCTCGATAGCCGGTGCCCAGTGACAGTCCTCGCTTCTCAAGCCTTACACGTATAGGTGTGTGTGCGTATGTGTGTGTTTTTTGTATTGAACCACGCCTATGCTTTTGTATCCTACCCGGTTTTGTCTCTTGGTAAAGGACGTGTGTTGTGGCCAGTGGACTGCATTACACCACTGCCGTGGTGAATGCTTCTATATCCCGCACCAACATCAATTACTATGAAAAGGACATTGCATTGCACTCATCAACGTATTGAGTCACAGTCGACATAGAACAACCAACGAATAACTGGACGTTGTGTGAGAAGTCACATCGATGGAGTTAAGCATCAAATTATCTGGATGTCGTGCGACGAGTAGAACAAAAATTGCTTAACATGCAATGCAACAGCGAATGCTATTTTCTGCATATAATAAGTAACAATAAACGTAGGATGGCCGCTATATGTGGTATAACATGACTGAAAGATAACATTGACTAACAAGACTGAAATGTTTCCTAATAAATGTATTGGGATTCCATGATGTATCTTTCTCAAGAAGAAAGAAGCAATCAAGATAGATATTCAGTTTGTAAACCTGAATGAGCGGACTGCTATGATTGTGACTTGACTTTCTACTTTGATTTGCCCTTCAGAAAGGTGCCACACCGAAACGTTGGGTATTCACTAAATAACATTTGGAGGTAAAGTGAAGCACTGCATATAACGGCCATTCTACATGTATCAGAATTGTATCACTGCCGAAAACAAATATTACAATAGCGTGACAATGGATCAATGAACCATCACTGAAACATGGTGCGATTTTTCGAATATGGTTACCGACACCGCTGAGAATGTTCACCGATGTTCTAAGCCACCCGAGTATAGCGAGGACGGCTAAGGACTATGAAGGGATTCTGCTGCTGTAAGGTAAGGGGACGTGACAAAGAGGCATACCGACCGGAAAAATGTCATGCTGATTGATAATGAGCAGTTTTCAAATACAATATATTTTCGTTCCATTCCAATAGAAACTCAGGGGGTCCATGCCAGCTTTATATGCCACTAAACGGTGCTCGGAAATAATTTTGATGTCAAGTTCGAAACAAGATATACTTCGGACGAGACCGAAGGTGGAGTGAAAATATGTTTTAGAGCGAGACTAATATGCAGGCTACTGGACAAGTTTAGAAAGACATTTCTCATTCTATCGGTTGCTTTACCCACTTTCCGGTCAGATCCTCACACCCCGTCTCGGGGGAGGGGTCCTTTTAAAACTGTTCCTCATAAAAAATACTACTTTAGCCAGAATCTTCGATTTTAGCCCTCATGGGCAAATATGCAAAACTGATACGCCATCAAGAACGGAAAAAAATAATCTGGTGCTTTTCGTTGCACCCCTAAATGTAAGCAAAAGCTCTTCATTCAAATATCTTTATCCTTTAAAGCGTGAAGACTGGTTGAATTTTATTGCAGGTGACCTCGCTTGACCTTGAATAGCTCGTTGGCCGTAGATGACTTGACTCCAAAATGTTCACACAACGTGCCAGATGGATGTGGAAAAAGGTGTGACAAATTTCGGCCCGCCGCCGCACGCCATTTTTCCGCTATCCGCTGAAAACCCCAGGGGAAGGGGGCGTAAAAAGATTAACTTCAATGGATGGACTACATAAGTGACCTAACCTGCTTAGGCTCTTAATTACAAAAGTCATGAAACATACAAATAGCAGGAAGGAATGAATGACATCGCGAAATGTAATTCAAAACGCAATATCAGTAAAACGAGGATGTAGGAGGATGTAGAGGGTGGGTAGTGTTTTCCTCACTGGGGTCGCTCTGCACCTTCTCCTGAACTGCAGCCTTCAAATCTACCCAGCTTGGCCTATGTGCCGATATGAAAGCCCCACAATACGGAATTGTCGCATCAGCCGTGAAGCAGGATTTGGAGACAAAATGTAGCAGGATTTCCAGAAAAAAATGTTGCACCAGAAAATTGCAGTCCAATCCGCCGTCCGATCCCCGTTTAAGAAAATACTTTCGAAACTTTCTGCGACTATTAAAGAACTAAACAACTTCTTTTTTAAACTTTCTGCGACCTTCAGGAAAAAAAACATTGCGATATGTGGCTGTAAGTGCCTGCCTACTGAAATTCAGTCCTGCCTATATTTGGAAAAAAACTAATACCCTGGTCTGGAGCGCGGCCAATACTCAGAAGTTGTATGGCACGCCAGGGGCCAGCGCCTCCAATGAAGGCGTCCTGCATCAACCGGCTAATACCCTGGTCTGGAGCGCGGCCAATACTCAAAACCTGTATGGCACGCCATGGGCCAGCGCCTCCAATGAAGGCGTCCTGCATCAACCGGCTAATACCCTGGTCTGGAGCGCGGCCAATACTCGGAAGTTGTATGGCACGCCAGGGGCCAGCGCCTCCAATGAAGGCGTCCTGCATCAACCGGCTAAGGTTGCTGCAAACAAATGTCAAGTTCCATCCCCATTTCATCTCATGCCGCAGCGCCATCGCAACCCCGCCACCATGTCGGGGCTCGGTGGCTCAGTAGGTAGGGAGTCGGACTCTTGGTCGCAAGATCGTGGGTTCGAATCCCATAACCGGCGGGATTACTGAGTCCACCCATACCGCAAGGGCACCGGCTTTTCCGCTGGTGACGTGCTAGGCGAGCACCCTAGCCCCAGGGCGCCAGTTTCATCCAACCCTGCACCACCAAGCCCTTTCTTGTCACGAGCAGGTAGGCCAGTTTCCCCTGGTCCACCTGTTCGCTCAGTTTCTTCGGGGCAGTTGTCCCCGGGGTTGACTGAGGGGGGCCTGGGTTTACTCCCAGTGCCTGTCGGGCCGCCCGGCGCTACTAATGCTGTCGGGGTCGTGAGTCTCTTTCCCGGCCGAGCGAAGGCGCCGCCTACCCCGTATTGCTCCTGTGGCGTCTGGCGTCCTCCCGAAGGCGGGACCAGGCGCCCCCCCCCCAGTAGTGCCCCTATGCGGTGGGCGCCCGAGGAGCCGGAAGAAAACACCCTATGTAGCATCTACAACTACAAAAAAAAAACACTGAGGGACCAGACCCACTTCCATCCATCGCGAGTGAGAATGACCCTGGGTCATCCGGAGACTAGCGGAGGAAGACGTCCCTCTTATCCTCGGGTCCTTATTTTCCGACGAGTGACAAAGAGTCTCGCCTCTTTGTCTCCCTTCAAGCGAAAACAGAACGAGTGTGACATATATGGAAAGATTTATGGATGCGAAAGGTTGAAGGATGGTGCTTTAGAGGCGGAGTTCGTACTGGCGCAGAGGCAGAGGAAGTACTGAAGGCGTCCGAGTTTGCGTGCAGCGTAAGGATAGGTGATAGGAAAGTTGACGAGATCATTCAAATTAAAGTAGAAGGGCACCAAACAAAAACACATCGCGTGGAAATATTAACTGATATAACTTGAGGGACGTGGCACAGGACGACATTGTCAACATATTGTCTAGGTTCAGAGTGACGGGAGGGAGAAAGATGAAGATAAGGGGTTATCAGGAGACGAGACAAAATATGACGAACAACTTTGAATCCTAACTTTGAATACATCAGACGTACCCCCTGAGGTACAAGTGGGATATGTGCGGGTGAAAATGCGTGCCTTCTTACTGTCACCATGCTGTGTTTTAGGCATGAAAGTTATTGAAAGAAAGAAACCGTCCAGCTTGTGGCAAGTGTGCCTTCACTGATCATGTAGCGAAACAGTGCATCTCCGAAGCGCCCCGCTGTGAACTGTGGGCGAGGACAGGATCATCATGCCTCCTTTCACCGCACTTGTCCGTCTTACGTCACGGAAATGGAAATCATCGCACTTAAACACACTAACAAATTAACCTTCCGTGAGGCCAGGGACATGCAGGCTTTTTATGAGTCTGGCCGTACGTCTAGAAAGTTCGAAACACCACATCAGTTCCACACGAGCTACAGGAAAATAAAACCGATGAATTGATCGCACACCTATGTGCCCCCTCCGCTCCCTCGGCCTATTCATCGCCACGCCAACGATTCCTCAAAACCACGTGGCTGAGACCTCAGAGGCGGCAAGCCCAGTTGCTTCGCCACCACAAGGCCCCGAGGTTACCGTTACGTCACCTGTTGCAAATCCGCCCCACTGGCGTTGTGTTTCAGCGACTCTTTTTGCTTTAGACGGTCCCTCGACAAGGGGTACGCAAGATGCCTCAAGTCCCTCTTTTAATCACACCTAGTCAACTACGTCGTCACTAGTTGTTCCGCGGAACTGCAAAGGTGTGAGTACTAGTCTGTAGGAACTCAAAGTTATGATGAGTGGGCACAAACCGGTAGCCGTATGTCTGCAGGAAAGCTTTCAGCCGGAACCCCGATTTATTTAAGAGACCACCAGGTCTTTAGTCATGACAACCAAACAGACATTATTGCGCATCTTGTGAATGGAGGTGTCCTGATGGCTGTTCATCAGTGCTCCTGTGCTCCACCTGCCACTGAACCTGCAGGCAGTAGCGGCACCGGCATTCTTTCCGGCGCGACTTTCCGAGGTCATAGTGCGATTTTCCGACCTAGGCGCGAGTTTGTGGTGCCTATAGTGACCAATAGTAGGCGCGGCGCCACACCACCTGTTGTGACCGATGGTAGGCACGGCGCCACACCGCCTATTGTGACCGATGGTAGGCACAGCGCAGCGCCACCTATAGTGACCGATAGCACTCGCCGCTGGCGTGTCGCGGTCGTGGTGGAGACGGTCACTGCCGTGGCGGAGACGGTCACTGCCGTGGCGGAGACGGTCACCACCGTGGCGGAGACGGTCACTGCCGTGGCGGAGACGGTCACTGCCGTGGCGGAGACGGTCACTGCCGTGGCGGAGACGGTCATTGCCGTGGCGGAGACGGTCACTGCCGTGGCGGAGACGGTCACTGCCGTGGCGGAGACGGTCGCCAACGTGGCGGAGATAGTCGCCAACGTGGCGGAGATAGTCGCCACCGTGGCGGAGACGGTCGGCACCGTGGTGGAGACAGTCGCTACCGTGGTGGAGACAGTCGCTACCGTGGCGGAGACGGTCGCCACCGTGGTGGAGATAGAGGGGACGTGCAAACGAAGGCGAGATAAACTCGATTATCAAATATAGTCATAATATTGTGAGATAAAAAAACAGCACAGCACGCAGCACAGCACTCGCTATCGTGATGACCGCATTTTGAATCAGGAGCGGAGACAGGGAGACACTGGGAGCATGTGCCCCTTCCCATGGAAAGGTGGCGCCCCTCCGGCCTGAAAAGGGGTCCCTGTGTGAAGGCTTGGGTGCACATGCGCCCAACGGATTTTTTTCAGCGGAAGTCGTCGCTTCTAGAGGAACAGGCGCCGTTTTGAAACAAAAAGGCTCGTGTCCTCGAGTCCACCCCTCCTCAGTCCCTCGATGAATGTTCCCACTGAAGGTGTCCCTCCGAGGAAATGTGCCCCTCCCCATGATAATTATTGTGGAACGGGCCGCGGCTGGGAGATCTGGGATGGGCGACTGGACGACCGATCGGGGGGGGGGTGAGATCGGAGACGCTTTCGCTCAGGGGAATTGGGATGAGCCGAGGCGGGGTCAGCGGAGATAGCCGCCGCGGTGTTGGCTCGGCGCTGTGGTCGGACCCAGCTGTGCCGAGGAGGCGGCGGACAGGCAGCACAGGTGTCCGCAGCCAAAGGTGTGGTGACTCACGGCCGCCACTGCAACACCAACCCGCAAACAAGAACGTGCCGAACCAGCCCACAGAAACCGGCCGGTGGGCGGCGACCAACTACCTGCCAGAAAGTCCACACCGACCAGATGAAGTCCGGTGCGCTGCCACCTTGGCAGACAAGACCATACTCGAGGAGCTCCCATGCACTAAAACTGACCCGGAGTGTGATGATTGGAACCTCTGGAAGGTGATCGAGCTTTGTCAAACACTATTGCGTTGGGTGACTCGAATAATTCCGTTCTCGATTTTACCTAGTGTAATGCGAAAATCCTAAGGGCTAAGGGTGGAAATAGCCGGTGCTCGATCTCTCAACGACGAGAGTGGTAAGCATCGGGACCGGCCAGCACTCACTGCTTCTTCTCCACCGGTATAACGAAGTAGCAGATTTCCTTGGTGTACGTGCGAGGATCGCTGGCAGCCATCGTCTTCAGCTTGGCCATGGCCGGCCAGTCGGACCACGCGACACACCAGGGGCGGTGCCCCGTCCCACCGCCGACACGGCTCCGACAGCCGGCAGCACGAGCGCAGCCGGCCGGCGACCACCACTGACGACCGCCGACGACGCAGCCGGCCGACGGTGGCGCCGCCGGCGGCCGCGCGGCGCAGCGCGGCGCTGGCGTCAACAGGCGGCGGCGGCGCGGCGGCGGCGCCGTGGCAGCAGCGCCGTGGCAGCAGCGCCGTGGCCGGCCCGACGGCGGTCAATCAATACCACGGCCTGCAGCCGCCGCCACCGCACGGCAGCCCGAGCCGGCAGCTGTCCAGACCCGCCGACGGCTGCCCAGACATGGCGGACGCTGTCCAGACCTGCCGGCAGCTGTCCAGGTCGGCCAACAAATGCCCAGACATGGCGGACGCTGTCCAAACCTGGCGGAAGCTGTCCGGGTCGGCCAGCAAATGTCCAGACATGGCGGACGCTGCCCAGACCCGCCGACCTGGACATGAGGGAAGCTACCCAGACCTGCCAGCAGTTGCCCAGACCTGCCAGCAGCTGTCCAGATTTGCTGGCAGTCTCAGATCGGCCAGAAGTGGACCAAGTCTACAGGCAGCTCGCTGCCCGGAGCTACCAACACCTGCCAAGTGCCGAAAACTGCCGATACCTGCCTTGGGCAGCCAGCAGCTATCACAATCTGCCAACAGCTTCCTAGTGTTGTCGGTGCCTGCCCAAAGCAAGCAGCTGCTGCGATTTGCCGACAACTGCCCACGACTGCAGACAGTTGGCCTAAACGTGTCAATGACCACCTAGACATCCCTACTTAGTCACATTCCAAAACCATCTATCTACCTTACCCTACCGTAGCTGGAAGACTTCACAGGAGGCAGACCAATTCGCAGGCAGCTGTCCAGATCTCGGCCAACTGTCTAATCCCGCCAGCAACATAACTCTAAACGGGTACCAAAACATGCCGACAGCCCACAAATCTACAGGTAGCTGTCCAGATATCGACAGGTCAGAGCTGCCGCCAGCTGCTCTCTGCAGTTAGCAGCACCCCGACAGCACCCCAGACACGCGGACCGAGCGCCAGCTCTTGAGCGCACGCCGCCGACCGGGGGACCACCCGTCATCTCGAGACCGCGGCGCACACCACCGCGGCCAGAGCGCGCGCGAGACGGGTCTACCGCGGCGCACACCACCGCGGCCAGAGCGCGCGCGCGCGAGACGGGCCTACCGCGGCGCACACCACCGCGGCCAGAGCGCGCGCGCGCGAGACGGGCCTACCGCGGCGCAGACCACCGCGGCCAGAGCGCGCGCGAGACGGGCCTACCGCGGCGCACACCACCGCGGCCAGAGCGCGCGCGCGCGCGGCAGATCCGTGACCGCCAGCCCACCTCGCCGCACAAAAACGGCCCGCTCCCTGTCGACGGTTTGTAGCCGAGCCGGGCGTCGAGTGCCGGCGAGGCAGTCAAAAACCACCCCGCCGGCCCGCTGACCGTGTATGACTCTGTCGACGGTTTGTAGCCGAGCCGGGCGTCGAGTGCCGGCGAGGCAGTCCACAAAAACCGACCGCCGTCCGGCCCGCTGACCGTGTATGACTCTGTCGACGGTTTGTAGCCGAGCCGGGCGTCGAGTGCCGGCGAGGCAGTCCACAAAAACCGACCGCCGTCCGGCCCGGCTGACCCGGCGACTGGGTGCCGCACCGACCGGCGGCCGCGTTCCCAACGGGCGCGACCCGAGGTCCTGCGTGGCGGCGGCGGTGGGGTCACGTACACCGCGACGGACGTGGCCGGCACGGCACGGCACGGCACGGCACGCCAGCGCGCAGGTCGGCCGCGCCAGCTCGTCAACAACGCGCAACAGCCCCTCCCCGCCCCCACCGCCGCCGGCTCAGCAGCTCTCCGTATTGAGCGCTCGAGATGGCGACGCAAAGCGCACCTGCATGGAGCGCACCGCCGAAAAAGGCGGTCAGTGGCGGCAGATCCATACGCACCGCGTGGCCAAGCAGAGCCATTCCGAAGCGCAAGCCGAGAAGAGGCGGTCGACTTGGAGAAGCTTTTTATATCAGCTCGGCGAGGCGTGATAGATATGTCGTATCAGCGGGGCTGAAGTAGCGCAAATAAACCGCGTTGCCCGCTAGCAGAATACATCAGGCTGATGGCTCGGAACGCCAACAGACAGATGATCTCTCTTTCCTCCACATATTTTTTTCAAATCTCTCTAGGCCGTCGGTTGATTATTGGTTTTACGACACGTCGACCGTTGAGTCATATAGCGTCGCCAATCTCTCACACCGATTGGTCGCGGGCGAAGAGTAGCGACAGGTGAGATTCGAACCCACAATCTTTCGATTGCGAGACAAGCATCTTACCCCTAGACCACTCGTCCCCCTCTCTCTCTCTCTAGGCCGTCCTTCATTTTCTTAATTCATCATCTTCATTTATGTTTCCTTACTCTATCTCTCTTCCTCCCTTGTCTCTCCCTTGCACTCTCGCTCACTAACTCACTCACTGCATTCCTCGCCGTTTCCCCACGCCTTTCACCTTCGACCTTTCTTGGCCTTGTCGTTCCGCCTTCGCTCTCACTCTCCTCTATTCCCAGCATCAATAGTATTAGTCAGGATTTCGCAGGGACGGGTGGGAGGGAGTGTTGCGTCATCATGGCGGATGACCACCGCTCGAGAGAAAGGCGACTGGCTGCGCAACGTCCGCGAATTGCCAAACCATTTCCATCTGTTGTCAGCACATGTCTGACGTTAGTGGAGACAACCGGGAGCAAGTATTCCCGGGATCATTGTATCGGCTAAAGTATTCCCGCGCTACCCGAAGTTTGAGGTGAGCTTGTGGTAAAGTACAATTCGCAATAGTTGTTCCCGGTTTGTTAGTTCATTAGCTACTGCTGTTCCAATTAGTTACGGAACTTGGGAAGATGTATCAACTGAAAATTATTCATGAATATTACCTCCCAAGTGCATTTGGGCAAAATGAGTTAAAATCCCGTCTTGCCCTATCACCCTTCCCGATCATCACTGTCCCGTGTTCAAGCCCCTATTTGTATCTCATCCCAGCTTTGATGAACCAGCACCAGAAACCAGTAGATTCAAATCAAACCTAGAGCTTATCTCATTCAGTTAGTCGCAATATCTCCCCGATACGGCCACAGATCAGACCGAACGCATTTCGCGCGCGATCCGCACGGACGGCCACCGCCGCCGACGCGCCCGGCGCCGCCGGTGGACGTCCGGCGGCCGGTTCGCGCCACGAAGCGACCCGCGCCAGCAGCCACGCGTGACCACAACAAAGCGACGCCGTCGCTTCGCCACCGGAAGTCGCCGTCCGTGCCGCGCGGTCGGCCACCGCCGCCAACCGCGGCGCGACACGGAAGAAGAAGAACCCTGGGTTCTTTTACGACGCATTCAACCGCCAGGTCACATAGCGTCGCCAACCTCTCACGCCGATTGGTCGCGGATAGACTCGGTAATGCCGTCGGTTGTGAGATTCGAACCCACAATCTTGCGATCAAGAGTCCGACGCTCTACCAACGGCGCGCCACGGCGTTATCGCCGCTGTTCGCGACGTGTCGTTCGCGGGGAATGGGAAGAAATGGCGGGAAGGAATGGCGCCGCCATCGCAGTATGCTGATGGGTCGTTGCCATTGGGCAGCGGGTGAACGGTCGGGATAATATTTGTGGGAGATGTGGGAGATTACTCTTTCTTAGGTAGGCATCATTGCTTTTTGAGAATTCAACTTATTCGTCCACTAACAAACACGTCGGTTGCGAACGCTGAAAACAAACCTGGGATACCAAACTTTTGGTTCAAAATGTCAACCCCGAGAGGTTGCAATTGTATGAACTGTTTCGGCTGACCGATTAAGTTCCGTCTAAGACGAGCATAACTTCTCGCTCACAGGATCAACGTGATATACAAATATGCCAGCATGCATAAGCCATTTAGCAGAGCATGTACGCAGTACACGAATACAACCTGAACAAAATTCGGTACGTGTCCTTCACAATAGAAACATCGCACACATTGTGCAACTGCATTCCCACCATACCGCACACGAAATTTGGCCATCTCCCATCCTGACCGATCGTGGCGCAGGCTTGATTGCGTCAGACTCGGAGAGCAAACGATTTTCCAGCGGCCGCGGTGACCGGAGCGGCGCGCACGGCAGAGCCGTACAAACGACGACTCCCCAGCAGCCGTCCGGGAGTAGCCTGCCGCGGTGACCGGAGCGGCGCGCACGGCAGAGCCGTACAAACGACGACTCCCCAGCAGCCGTCCGGGAGTAGCCTGCCGCGGTGACCGGAGCGGCGCGCACGGCAGAGCCGTACAAACGACGACTCCCCAGCAGACGTCCGGGAGTAGCCTGCCGCGGTGACCGGAGAAGCCGTACAAACGACGACTCCCCAGCAGCCGTCCGGGAGTAGCCTGCCGCGCAAGACGTCCGGGAGTAGCCTGCCGACTCCACCAAACTGCTAACCGACTCTGAAGCGCGCCCGGCTCTCAGGAGCCCCGTCGGGCGAGACGCACGGGACCAGAACAAGGCAGCCAATTTCTCGGCGGCCAAATCGTCTGCAGCCGGGCGTCGGCGTCGGCGCCGACGCCGATGCAGCGTCTCAACATTGTGCCGACAACGAAGGCGTTCCGGTGCCGCGCACGTCCGCCGTACGACAAGCGCACGGACGCGTCGTCCACGGCCGGTGCTGGAGGCACATTGCGGCCCGGTAGTTAGGAGCGGCGGGCGAACAATGGCTCCAGCGAGATTGCAGCAGCAGCGAGATTGCAGCAGCAGCAGAATTGACTGCCGCAATGACAGAGTAGGCAGACTCCAGATTATCACCGGCATTGCCACCGACGGCACGTATCTTCCGGGGCTCATCGCCGCAGCTGAAGCAGCGTCGGACTCGGCCTGCTCAGAGCTCACCACCCGACTGGGAGACGGAAACCAGCCGTCAACACAACACAAAGCCGAGCGAACACGGCCGTCGCGTGTAACCAGCCCGACGACTTCGACCGCACTCATCAACCGGAAACCATCGACCGGCCCTGCCTCTCTCTCATCACTAACCGGAAGCCATCGACCGGACCTGCTTTCCGCTCAGATGAGCCCGAGCGTGTGCCGCCTATCAAGAGGCTATCGAGAGCAAAGCCTTTCCACCCGATCGGTGTGTGTCCTCTGGCGATTCTGTCACCTAACGAGACACCGACTGCACCAGTTGCCCGGCGCGTGCATAATCGGAACGGACGTGTCGCGCCAGCTGAGCCGAGCCCAGCAGCGACGTCATCCAATCAGACGCCAACGCCCTCAATCTCAGCCGGAGGCCGTACGCGACAGGGATGAGCGAAAATAGCCGACAGATGTGCGCGCTCGTCCGGGAGACTGACCTCGGTGCATCCGCTAACGCCGGCGAGCTGCTCTGCAATATTCCACGCAGTCGGATGAAGGAGAAAGGCCGAGCTCGTCGACGTCGATGAGCTCCGACACGTCGCTCAGCCGACTCGTAGACCCTGGCGCAGCCTGTGCATTTCAACTGCTTGTCGAGCTTCTTTTCAAAAACATTCGTAAATAAGACAGGCCGTCCAAATAAACATCTGCAAACCACACGCACACAAGATAGGACCGAACGTAAACACCGAGACGTCGTCCTTTGCAAACGGCCTGCGCCGCGAACGTCCCAGGCGTTAGCCGCGTTCGGCAGCCGTTTAGGATGCTATCCGGCCTGCTGGGACGGTAATTACTCCAGCGTCGGAACACCTCAACTGGCCCTCCAGCCTGCTGCGATCTGCTGACGCGAGGCCTTGGCCCATCTCAGGGCCGGCACGTGCACAATGGCCATCCGCCATCCGCCGCCGCCGCCGCCCACCCGTCCTCACGTCGGCGGATCAGCTGGCACGCGGCGCGTCGGCGGCTAGCATCAGACCGGTCCGCGCGCCCACGCCGACTGTCTTGTGTGGTGGGCGGGCGGCACTGCAGACTGCCGGCCGGTGCACGCGAGGCTCGGCCACACGACACGCTGGCACCGCTGGACGGCTGGTGATGAGGCCAGGCGGCCGCGACGGCTCTCGGCACGCGGCGCTGACGGCCGGAGCAGGCGCGGCGCCGTCTGCGGCCACTGCCTCATCAGCTCCCCTCTCATTACACAGCGGCACCGCCGTGACCTGCCACACCCCAGGCAACACACACCTCCCTACCACCACACAGCGGCACCGCCCTGACCCGCCACACCCCAGGCAACACACACCTCCCTCTCATCACACAGCGGCACCGCCCTGACCCGCCACACCCCAGGCAACACACACCTCCCTATCACCACACAGCGGCACCGCCCTGACCCGCCACACCCCAGGCAACACACACCTCCCTCTCACCACACAGCGGCACCGCCCTGACCCGCCACACCCCAGGCAACACACACCTCCCTCTCACCACACAGCGGCACCGCCCCTGACCCGCCACACCCCAGGCAACACACACCTCCCTATCACCACACAGCGGCACCGCCCTGACCCGCCACACCCCAGGCAACACACACCTCCCTCTCACCACACAGCGGCACCGCCCTGACCCGCCACACCCCAGGCAACACACCCCCCCTTCACCACACAGCGGCACCGCCCTGACCCGCCACACCCCAGGCAACACACACCTCCCTGTCACCACACAGCGGCACCGCCCTGACCCGCCACACCCCAGGCAACACACACCTCCCTATCACCACACAGCGGCACCGCCCTGACCCACCACACCCCAGGCAACACACACCTCCCTATCACCACACAGCGGCACCGCCCTGACCCGCCACACCCCAGGCAACACACACCTCCCTATCACCACACAGCGGCACCGCCCTGACCCGCCACACCCCAGGCAACACACACCTCCCTATCACCACACAGCGGCACCGCCCTGACCCGCCACACCCCAGGCAACACACACCTCCCTCTCACCACACAGCGGCACCGCCCTGACCCGCCACACCCCAGGCAACACACCTCCCTATCACCACACAGCGGCACCGCCCTGACCCGCCACACCCCAGGCAACACACACCTCCCTCTCACCACACAGCGGCACCGCCCTGACCCGCCACACCCCAGGCAACACACACCTCCCTCTCACCACACAGCGGCACCGCCCTGACCCGCCACACCCCAGGCAACACACACCTCCCTCTCACCACACAGCGGCACCGCCCTGACCCGCCACACCCCAGGCAACACACACCTCCCTCTCACCACACAGCGGCACCGCCCTGACCCCCACACCCCAGGCAACACACCTCCCTATCACCACACAGCGGCACCGCCCTGACCCGCCACACCCCAGGCAACACACACCTCCCTATCACCACACAGCGGCACCGCCCTGACCCGCCACACCCCAGGCAACACACACCTCCCTGTCACCACACAGCGGCACCGCCCTGACCCGCCACACCCCAGGCAACACACACCTCCCTATCACCACACAGCGGCACCGCCCTGACACCTCTCTCTGGAGTAGGGCTGAAAGAAGTTAGGATTCGACTGCTTGGGTTGGAATGAAAATTCAGTAAACAAAACTAGATATACATCTGACGATGCATAAATACCCTCATCGACAAATGAGCGCACATGAAGTAGACACGACTCCTTCGCGACATACCTTCTTTTTTTAAAACTGCTACCAAAATGCCGTTTACAGCAGCAAAAGAAGTGCATAACCATCCAGAGTGTACACATTTTGCGTGCTGAAAATCCTCGCTGTCCCAAAACACAGCCGCTGTCCGTACCGGGGACCTGCACGAGGCGGTCGGTGCCGTCGGCCGGGTTGGTTCAGTAGGGGGGGGGGTCCGAGTTGGCCGAGCCCATCACGAGGCGCCATGGGTATCGACCGGCCGCCTCGTGTCTGGCGAGGTCGCGTCGGGGCCGAGCACGACGGCCCTCCACTCGGCGGTGACGTCGACAGTCTGACGCGAGGTCGCCACAGTCGGGGTGTGTGCAGCGGCCGTACCACGTCGCAGCCCACAGGTGCACGGCCTCGACGGTAGCACGCTGAACAGAGGCGGCTCGCGTTGCCAAAACGTAGCGTCGTAGAAGATGGGAACGAAAATAGCGCACTTTCTCGGCTCGGCGATCGGAAATGAGCCGAATTGATATCGCGGACCCCTTAATTGGTAGCAGCCAGAGGCAGATGCAGAGAGGTTGGTGTGGGGGGTACTGAGGGCATGCGACCACTATAGAAAGATGGCGTCCTTCCGGCCGGGAAAGGCGCCCGTTCATAAAGGCTTGAGTGTGAACCCTACACACAACTTCAGCCGATGACGCTTTTTTCGGAGAAAAAGGTGAATGAGAAGAAAAGGCTCTCCTTCAGTATGGTAGCGTGCAACCGTCTGAGAGAGAGCGAGAAGAGACAGAGACACAGAGAACAGAGACAGAGAACAGAGAGACAGAGAGACAGAGAACAGAGAGACAGAGAGACAGAGACAGAGAGACAGAGAGACAGAGAGACAGAGAGACAGAGAGACAGAGAGACAGAGAGACAGAGAACAGAGAGACAGAGAGACAGAGAGACAGAGAGACAGAGAGACAGAGAGACAGAGAGACAGAGAGACAGAGAGAAGAGAACAGAGAGACAGAGAGACAGAGACAGAGAGACAGAGAAAGAGAGACAGAGAGACAGAGAGACAGAGAGACAGAGAGACAGAGAGACAGAGAACAGAGACAGAGAGACAGAGAGACAGAGAACAGAGAGACAGAGAGACAGAGAGACAGAGAGACAGAGAAGAGACAGAGAGACAGAGAACAGAGAGACAGAGAGACAGAGAGACAGAGAGACAGAGAGACAGAGAGACAGAGAGACAGAGAGACAGAGAGACAGACAGAGACAGAGACAGAGACAGAGACAGAGAACAGAGACAGAGAGACAGAGAACAGAGACAGAGACAGAGACAGAGACAGAGAACAGAGACAGAGACAGAGACAGAGACAGAGAGACAGAGAACAGAGACAGAGACAGAGACAGAGACAGAGACAGAGACAGAGACAGAGACAGAGACAGAGAGACAGAGAGACAGAGAGAGAGAGACAGAGAGAGAGAGAGACAGAGAGAGAGAGAGAGAGAGAGAGAGAGAGAGAGAGAGAGAGAGAGAGAGAGAGAGAGAGAGAGAGAGAGAGAGAGAGAGAGAGAGACCGGGAGAAAACAGCACGCATTAGTAGTCGACAAGCACGATTCGCGTGCCGGATTTAATCGCCGCCTTCCTGTTAATTGAAACTGCGACCCTCAGCCGCCACTCATTCATCCGACTGCCCCGCAGCAGGGCGGACATCAGCAGAGGCGGCCGCTGTTGTCTGGCGACGCAGTCAGCGGGACGGCCGAACAATAACACCCATCGTGCTGAATCATACACAGGCCAGCCTGGATCCGACCCGCATGTACCGGCGCGACCATGGCCGGGTCACGGCGGACTGCCGGCGGCGGAGGCGGCGACCTCGGCCGGCGGTCAAGGTAATAATCTGAGCGGCAGTCAGTCGGCCGGCCAGTCGGCCACGGGGAGATGATTGACGGCGGCGTCAGGTGGCCCGGGGAGATGAGCTCCGCCGCAGTGGTGGTGCCAGACATGGCCCGCAGCGCCGGCCCCGGACAGCTTCACACATGGCCGCAGTGCGCCACCTTTCCGGAACGCTGATCAATAGCCGAGCACTTCAGATGCCGGCAATGGACTGGTGCGGCCAGGTATTGGACGCGTCAGACCTACTGCCGCGACCATGCTTCACGTGAGTTTGCGGGAGAGAAGGGAAGTCGTCAGCCCAAGGTGGATCTGGATGCCGGACTTGATGAAAGTCGGCCAAGACCACAGTCTCGCTGGCTTTGATCTGGTGAGGCGACGGTCGCGCGACGTCACCAACCGGTCAGGTCACGGCTGGGCCGGGCGAGGGACAGGTCAGGTCACGTCTGGGTCAGGTCATGTCACAGCTGGGTCAAGCGAGGATCAGGTCAGTTCAGTTCACGGCTGGGTGAGGCGAGGGACGGATAAGGTCACGGCTGGGTCAACAGAGGGCCAGGTCAGGTCACGGCTTTCGGGTCAGGTCAGGTCAGATTGCCACAGCATCAGGTCACAGGTATGTCAGGTCTTGACAGGATGGCCGACGAATGGGACGGGCAGGTCAGTCTGCTCGGGTCGCGAGCGGGCCAGTCTACGATCCAGTCAGGCCACGCCCATGCTGTGTCGCGGCAGGGTCAGACAGGCGGCGCTGCGGAATCTCGTGCCGCCGGAGCGCCTCCTGATCCAGACGCGGGCCGGGCCGGGCTGGGTTGCGGCGCGGTTCCGCCCCCAAGGTGACCCGCTCACTGCGCTCGGCCCGGGCGTGCTTCGTAAGCGGGGCCCGAGGACAAACAGCCGGCCGGCACCCTCCCCCCAATGTTTGGAGCGCCTCCGTCCACAGGCGTCACGTCTCCGGTCCATCCGCAGCCACAGACGCGGCGCTCTGCGCACACACAAGGCTCCCTGACTTCGCAAACGCCTGGCGGACGTCATCCTCAGACGGAACCGGCCGGCGACAGCCGGCCGAACGGTGCATACATTTATCTCCATCAGCCGACCACAGCGTTCCGGACGGTGCGGCTCGTCCACGGACACCACAAACACACACACACACATACCTCGGCCGCTCCCCGACCATCACCGTGTTCGGCGATGCGTGGGCCGACCGCTGTCGACAACGTCCAGTCGAACGCCGGAACACTGCTTGGCGCGGACAAACTTAGTCCGCCGACCTAGCCGACCTTCACGTCTGCCCAGGCGGCCGGAACGTTCCGCGAAGCGCGATCGAGGCGCTGTCTTCCGAGAAAATCACCGCCCCGAGACGGGAGAAAATATCGACAGATCAGTCATCGCGCCGGCCGCCGCCGCCCGCGACGGCCGGGGCACATTTGGTCGCCAGTTCGCCGTGCCAAAGACGCGCGCTTCTCATGACGTTGAGCAGATGGGTGGCCGCTCAGAACTGGGTCCTGATAGCGGCGTCTGAATGGGCGCCCCACGGCAACCTTTCTGCCCAATCGTTCTTTATACCCATCAAGCAATGAACGATTGCTTCCGCTTCCTATTATATCGCCTGGCCCGTTCCCTGGAGAGAATACTCATGAAGCCCTGGTGCTTTTGTTTGGCTTCGCATTACGTACTGGAAAATCCCGCACACAGTCTGCAGAAGCCCGGGGCGCGACGCTAGACGTCTGGGTATGGAACAGCACGGTATCCGATGGGAGGTCCTGTGGCACGTAATTCCCACTTCGACCGACACGGAGTGGCAGACACGTCAGAACGGCACACCCAGTCGGCCACATTTCGCAGCCAGCCGACTAACACCACATCGAATACGCCCAAAGCCAACCACATGCTGCCCCACAGCTGAACGCCAGCTGTGGGGCAGGTCGCGTCTGGACACACGTCCAACACCTGCCCACCGAACCAACCGCGACCAACCGCGCCGCTTCGCATTTAGAGAATCAACAACTCCACACAGGCAACTGCTGGTTTGAATCGCCCAGTCATATCTCGCTGCTGTTTATCTACATCTGGAGGCTCGACAGTACATCCCCACCCCACACGAGTCCGCTGTACACACCGGGCGCACGCTCCCCACTGTGCGATCCCGTTCCAGATCCCCGCGCTGCATTTCTTGTCCCAGATTCCTCGGTCACAAACCTAACTCAGATCCTCAGTGCGGATCCCGCTGTATATCCCGTCTCAGATCCCTCAGCCGCAAATCCCTGTTCCAGATCCTCCAGTACAGATCCCGCCGTATATCTCGTCTCTCACATCTCAGCCACAAATCCCCTAATCCAGATCCTTCCAGTACAGATGCCGCTGTGTATCCCTTCCCAAATTTCCAGCCGCAAATCCCCTGAACCAGATCCTTCCGGTGCAGGTACCGCTGTATATCCCGTCCCAAATTCCTCAGCCATAAATCCACTGACTAAGATCCTCCAGTACAGATCCCGATGAATACTCCGTCTCAGATCCTCAGTCGCAAATCCCCTGATCCAGATCCCTCCACTGCAGATCCCCGCTGTATATCCCATACTAGTCCCTCAGTCGCAAACCCTGTTCTAGATCCCCCAGTGTAGATCCACGCCGCATACCCCGTCCCAGTTCGTCGGCTGCAAATCTCCGACAGCAGACGGCCTGCCGCAGCGTCGACTTGTGTCCGGCGGCCGGCCGGATCTGTCGCCGTCGGCCGGCCAGACGCGCTGCTGTGTCCAGGCAGGTGTCTGGCGGCCGGATCTGTCGCCGTCGGCCGGCCAGACGCGCTGCTGTGTCCAGGCAGGTGTCCGGCGGCCGGATCTGTCGCCGTCGGCCGGCCAGACGCGCTGCTGTGTCCAGGCAGGTGTCTGGCGGCCGGATCTGTCGCCGTCGGCCGGCCAGACGCGCTGCTGTGTCCAGGCAGGTGCTGGCGGCCGGCCCGACGCGCGCGTGTCCAGCAGGTGTCGGCGGCCGGATCCCCCCCACGCCTGCTGTGTCCAGGCAGGTGTCTGGCGGCCGGTCTCGGCCGGCCAGACGCGCTCTGTGTCCAGGCAGGTGTCTGGCGGCCGGCCGGACCTCGCCGGCCAGACGCGCTGCTGTGTCCAGGCAGGTGTCTGGCGGCCGGATCTGTCGCCGTCGGCCGGCCAGACGCGCTGCTGTGTCCAGGCAGGTGTCTGGCGGCCGGATCTGTCGCCGTCGGCCGGCCAGACGCGCTGCTGTGTCCAGGCAGGTGTCTGGCGGCCGGCCGGATCTGTCGCCGTCGGCCGGCCAGACGCGCTGCTGTGTCCAGGCAGGTGTCCGGCGGCCGGCCGGATCTGTCGCCGTCGGCCGGCCAGACGCGCTGCTGTGTCCAGGCAGGTGTCTGGCGGTCGCCGCGGTCGCCGCGGTCGCCGCGGTCGCCATGGACACGTCGCCGCCACTTGGCCACCGTCCGTCACGTGCGGAAGGCAGCTCGGCCGCCGGTCGGCTGGCGTCCACAGTGGTGGTGATTATGACGCCAGATTCGGCCGCTGGGCGGCCGGCCCGCTCCAGGTGTTAGTCGCCGAGTCTTGGAACCGGCCCACAATGCCAGACGCGGATCCAGGATTTGATCGTGCGGGGCCGCCCAAACCGGCAGACCCCCGAGCTCGCATTGTTCTCATAGGAGAGAAGCGAGGGAAAAGTCGTGCTTGGAAAACTTATCTAAGTCGGGAAGCTATGGATGCAAGGGTCGTTTCAGACACAAATATCTTCAAATGACTATATCCCTATTATATGGATATAGGAACCATATATGTTAGATCGCTGTGCATACCGTACCGGAACAAATCTGCTACTCGGGGATACCTGATCCGGCATAGTCACCGCGGACTGTTTCTGCTCGCCATTTCCTCGCCCAGCAACGTTGAAACGCCTCACGTAAGTGTGGGGCCCGCCCTGCGCCGCCTGAATTCACGGGACGGAACAGTGCAAGGGGACAGTGCAAGGGGACCAACGGGGCAGTACAAGAGGTTCGTCATCAGCCAGTAAAAGTCGCAGCTGTCCTGTCCGGCACACCGGTGCCTGACAAAATGACCTTTGCAGTCGACGCGCCCCTAAACACACCGGTGCCTGTGGTGCCCACGATGATTGCACTGCCCACCACCACGAGACACCACCACGCCCAGCCAGGCGGCGGCCGCCGGACATATGCACTCACGTCTGGACGATGTAAGTGGTGGGCATCTCGCCGGTGGTGGTGGTGACCTGCGTGTGACCTGGCGGCGGTGGTGCCGGCACGTCCGGCTCCTCGGGCGTCGGCGCGTCGCTCGGGTCGGCCGCCGGCACCAGCAGCGGCTTCTTGCTCTCGAAGTAGGTGACGCGCACGCGGGAGGCGGGCCGCTCCGCCGCGCTCGGCTCCGCTCTGAAACGGCACGGTGCGGGGTCAGGCGGGTCAGGCGGGTCAGGCGGGCAGGCGGGTCAGGCGGGTCCGACAATGCCAACGCTGTAGTCATGGGGAGCAGCGACGACGTCGCCGAGATCAAGACTCTCACAGGGAGGTTGTCCTCAAGGCTCGGGAGGTCGCAGAATGGTAGCAGCGGCATGTCAACAGGTCAAGGTTCGGGTCACAGGGGCCACGCCAATTGCTCCGATCACATGGGAATCCCCGTGTCAAGGTCAGTGAATCCAGTCACATGAGAGCAACAATGGCTCAGGTCTCAGGGAGATCCGGACAAGGACTCGTCCACAGTGAGGCCGATACCACGGTGAAGGTCAGGGAGGCCACAGTAGGCTTACACATCCACCTGTGTGACACGCAGGGAGCACACAGCTGCATAACTGCCCGCCCCCCCCCCCTCCCCTCCAACGCGCACTGCACATTGTTATTCAGCAGTCAGGCATGCAGTCTTGATCGGCATTTCGTGTTTGCATCGCTGGACTTTGATTGCGCTACCGCTCGATGGCTGCAGCAAGTAGCGCGAGCCCTGCAGAACTGAGCCGGCAATGACATCACCATCGAAAATCGACCCCGCATTCCGAACAACACCCACGCAGGATCGCACCGAGACCGAGACGGGCAGCCTTTCTTGGCGGATGTGTGTGTGACAGAGTTGCAGGAACAGCTCGACAGCGGAGCAAAACAAACGAGACAGGTGATCCGGATCCATGACAAACGAGCCAGGTGGTCCGGATCGATGCTTCAGCGCCTCGATTCCGGTATTGGCATGCCACTGAAAGCGTACCATGCGTATCAACCAAAACCTCCAGGCTCCGCGCGGAGCCTGGAGGTCCAGTTTCTAGTATTTCGACGTCCGGCGGCGGGTCGGACTTCTGCATTAATAACGTCGCGGGTTCAAGATGGCGGGCGCGGCGCGGTCGATATGGTCGGGGTGCTCCAGGTGCCGGACCGGCTGGGCGGGGCGGATCGCCTCCGATCAGGAACCCCCTCCTCCAGCACGGCGCTCAGAGCGCGCTGGGTTGACTTTGGAGGGGCGGAGAGGATCTCTGTGGTGTCTCCTCCCACCCCCACACACTCCGCAGCCAATCAGAGTATGGACGGAAAGACTCCACCAGTGTCCAATGATGACCCGATGACGTTACAGATAGCGAGCCGGAGCAGACAGGATGAGGGAGGCGGGCCGAGAGGGGGGCCGAGAGGAGAGCCGCGAGGGGAGGGGAGGGGACAAGCCGTGGCGGTGGGATGGCGTGGCCGGAGACAGGCTGAGGTGGGAGCAGGGGTAGTGAGCAGGGAAGGCCGAGAAGCCAGCCGGGGATTTGGGCTATTTGGCTTTGGGGCGCTTCGCCCAGTCTAGATCATTCGCAATGCGAGCCGGGGAAGCAGAAAGGAAGGCCGATGCAGAAGCCGGGCGCGAGAGGCCAGACTGAGCGGCAGGAGAGCAGGCTGAGACGGGAGACAGAGCGGCAGGGAGGCAGGCTGAGGCGGGAGACAGGACAGTAGGGAGGAAGGCTGAGGCGGGAGACAGAGCGGCAGGAGGGCAAGCTGAAATGAGAGACAGAACAGCAGGAAGGAAGGTTGAGGTGGGAGACAGAGCAGCAGGGAGGCAGGCTGAGGCGGGAGACAGTGCGGAAGGGAGTAAGGACGTGAGGTATGTGCGTGTGAGGGGAGGGGGAGGCTGGTGACGACGGACGGTGCGCTGTCTTCGGACCGGGTCTTCCATGGCGACATCAGACGCGGAGGAGCAGCCGCGTGCAGAGCAAAAACGCCGCAGTGACAACAGTGTGACAACAACGCTGGCAACCACGAGGTGAGAAGGCCAGCGAGAACAGCATAGTCAGCATACCGGAGCACAGACAGACAGCATAGGCCGGAGGCGAACCAGATCGAGAATGGTGAGGCGAGGCGGGGCGAAGATCAGAAAGATGACACGAAAAATGTCAGAGTGCGAACGATAAGGTGATCACGTGGCAACGAGAACAAGATGACAACGACTGAGCAGACCCAAAATAGCGGACACAAAAGACGGGCCGAGATTGCTCTCAGTTAGCACAGCATGATTAACTCTCGGGACGGATGCAGCAGCCCTGGCAGCGTCCGACCAGACAGGATGGCGTGCCGCACGGCCCTGATCTCGCACCAGTGAGGTCATAATCACCATGAATTCGGACCGAGCCGGACGTGAGCGCCACGAGATACGTGCCGCCAGAAGGTACGCCATGATGCCGGATAAACGACATAAAAACACGGGTTCCAGCAGCAAACATGCACAATGTACTTGCTGCAGCAGCGGGCGATTGCTCGCCAGACATGAACGGAGCACAGTCGGGAATTATCGGTAATACTCCCAACAAAGCGCCAGACGAGCATGTGGGGGTTACACCCAGGAGCCTGAAGCTGCGAATTACACCGAAACTGCCGACTGCCTGGAGTGACGACCAAATGCTGGTAATTCTTCCATAGCTTTCCATTGTTTTATAAGGTTAAGCTCCTCCACAGGTCAACAGCCACACTCATCAGCATGCATTGGGTCAGGTTGTCATTTTCCATTCGCTCTTTCACTGTTCAGAGAAGCTACACGCACCGTCGCCGCAGGCCGGCTATAGTTAGCACGCCAGCATTACCATCTAATTTCAACTACCGAGCGGTTGAAAGCATCTGGTCTTGTCCCATCACTGCCGTCATCAGGCAATTTCACTTCCTGCGCTAGCCAGACTTCATTTGAACGCTAGCGAGACAGATGACGGATTAATTGAGAGTGGGTTCCAGTTCCGCACCAAGACGTTGATCGCCTCAATGAGTGACACTCCCGTGCTCTTCGGAACCTCAGTGCTTCCGCGCTTCAGTACTTCACATGTCCTCTCCTTTGAGCTACAGTAATTCCGTGCTCTACTTTTCCCTCTTTAGGGCTTCAGAAGCGACCACACAGGTGCACGAGCAACTTCACGAGCCGTGAAGAGCAGCTTAGTGAGTCATCGAAGCGATTACGGGAGCTTCAGGAGCCGTCGGCAGGATCTTCAGGTGTCACCGGAAGATCCGTCAAGAGCGTCAGGGGCTCCAGGAGCGTGTACACGAGGTGCCGGTCGCCCACACGGCGCAATCGGAGCAGGGCGGACCACAGCCGGCGCACGATCGAATGACCATCGGCAGCACCCCCGCGGTACAGCTGCGCCAGGGTGCCGCGACACAACTGGCGGGTCAAAGGTCGACGACCGCGGCCAGGCGGCCCGCTTTGAAGGCACGCCGCGGTCCGCCGGCACCGCGTCGGCCGTCTGTCGCGCCCGGGGCCACGCGTCACGCGTCTCCGCCCCGCCCGCGGGATGGGGCGGCCCGCAGGGCCGGGTCAGACACCAGGGGAGCACCGGTACGCGCCCCACCCCGGCCGACCCCGCAGCCGCTGACAGATGGTCTGGGTTCCCGCCTGGAGGGCATGCATTATGCAGGACAGCGGGACGGCACCGTCGTACCGCCCGTGTGACAGCTATCAGCCGGCGAGTGGAATCACCTACAGAAGTGGAGCGGAGACCGGAGAAGTGGGAATGGAGGCACTAAAAGGCCGGAGAAATGGGAGTGGTGGCCCTAAAAGGCCGGAGAAGTGGGAGTGGTGGCCCTAAAAGGGGAATGGCTGACGATGACGACGCATAACTTGGAACAGAGGGAGTGATTGGTATGGGGAACAGAGTGGTCAGTAAGAGTTCAACAGCCAATATCGGAACGTTCGGAATGTGAGCAGTAACGAGTCATTTTACCGTCATGTCTCATTAGACCAGAAGCTAAAATGCGTCTTAACTGATCTCAAGTATCAGGCGCACAGGCTCACACTCACACATCAGGCGCACACAAGTTAAATACCACGGTAATCTCCAGAACAGGCGGCGATTCGGATTCACCTCCGAGATCGCAAGCTCAGCAGCCTGCTACTTGGGCCGGCCAGCGGCCGGTGGCCAGCGGTGGGGAGAGCGCCAGCAGGTGCCTGGCAGCCGGACCGGCTGTCACAGTCGTGGATCGCGCGCCCCAGCTGACGTGCGCGCAGCACGTGACGCTCCGCCGTGCCAGCAGCGCACAGACGGCGCCCAAACGGCCACATGGCCCCCGCATGCCGCCGAAATAGCGCCCAAAATGCGCCAAATACCGGTCGAGTGGCGTCCGAATGCACGCAAGAGGCGCCTGAAAAGCGCCGAACGCCATCACGAGACTCATACCGGCATCCGGTAATGTTGCACCTGGTGTTCTTACGGCCCGTGTGGCTACTCCAGTCCGTCGTTAAGTGCCGCGATGTGCTGGTTATTCGCGGCTGGTTACTCGCGGGAAATCCAACAGACCAATTACTCCAAATTTCAAACAGCATGCGCCTCTCAACCCACGGGACGGCGGGTCATCAACTGCACGCCAGCCCGGCGACGCAAAGGTCACGCGGCCGCCAGACGGCACCGGTCTCATCGGCCAAACAGCAGCGATCACATCCCCCAGGAGTGCCACCACGTGGCCGCCGCCGGACGGCACCGGTCTCATCGGCCAAACAGCAGCGATCACATCCCCAGGTGTGCCACCACGTGGTCACCGCCAGGCGGGAACGGCACATCGGCCACCACGCTGTCTAGCGCCTCGGCTTCAATGCGTGCGAAAGTTGTCGGGTCGCGCGCGAAGGTCACCAAGGCTGCGGCGAATCGTGGCGCGAAACGCTTCCCCGTCGCGCGCCAGATTACTCATCGGAACGTTCAGCCGAGGTTTAGCCATCAACTGAGTTCTGATCGGAATGCGAGCCACTTTCAAAGCAAGCACGTCAAACCGGCGATAGCCGGCCACGCATGCAAATGGATTCATTCAGCACCGCCAACCACGACGCGGCCACATCACGTTTGACAGCCCCGGGGCGGCGGTCAGGTCCAGTCAGCGGAGACACGTCTGACAGCCCCGGGCGGCGGTCAGGTCCAGTTTGCGGAGACACGTCTGATTCAGACCACAGCGGATCAGACGCAGCTGTCCGGACGGCCGATCAATGCTGCCGGCCTCCCGACTCGGCCGCTGGTATTTCGGGACTCCGTGGCGCCGCGTATTTCGGGACCCGGCGGCGCGTGACTGCGCAGTTCGGAAACGCGGAGCCGCCGTCACGGAATTCCGGAATCGTCCACGCTCGTTTCTTGGCCAGGAGACGTCATTGCGCATTGTGTGAATACGCAACTGCGCTGCGCATTTCGGCAACCCGAGGCGTAACTTGATTCTGCATCCTGGAACTGCACCACGAATTCCGGGATCACGTACACCGGGGACCTCGGAGCCAACACACCGGATTTCAAAACACCGAACTGTCACAGCGTGTTTCGGGACCGCGGCAGAGGGCCTGCCCTGTGTCCGAACTGCGGACCACTCTGACAAGAGCGGAGAAAATCGCCGCCACGGATTACGTCCGGCCGATTTAAGCCCGGTTCACACCGCGACAGGATGGGATGAGAAACGGCGCTGCCGGCCGCTCGCCTGCGATTTTGTGACGTCACATGACCAAATATGGTAAGCGACCGCCCCGGCCGTTTGGGCTCTGGCCTTTGCCGGTGTGAATCGGAGATGGGTCAGACGAGAAACGGCGCCGTTTGGCACGAACAAGAAAAGTTGGATTGAAGTCAACTTTTCTCGTGGCGTTCTGTTGTCGGGGAATACGGAGCAAGGGATACCGTTGGGAGATAGGTGTGCTTTGAGGATGGAGGTGAAGTATTTGCTCAATATTTCAGTCCAAGATGGTCTACACTGAAGCACCGCATTGGTTGTATGTGTTTTGGATGCTCGATATAATTTAATATTAAGTAGGTACCTACGGTATATATCAATATCAAGGTAAAATGTGACTTTTTGGATTTTTTTATTTTCATATGGGGTATTTGAACGTGGAAATGATGATGCGACTACTCATTTTCTCTGCAAGTGATTACTTTTCAGTTGGCAAAGAAATACACTAGCAAAATCTTCACTCTACAAATATAGCATATTGCGTATACTGGTTCTCCGGTTAGGTTAGGTTAGGTTAGGTTAGGTTGGGTTATGTTTTGTTATGTTAGGCTAGGTTAGGTTATGTTAGGCTAGGCTAGGTTAGGTTAGATTATATTATATTATGCTATGATACATTTTATATATTATGCTGAAAATGAGTGACTGCATCGTCTTCATCATGCCAGAAAGCATACCATTACAAAAAATCCACAAAATCACATTTTATTTTGATCTTGATATTTACCCTACCTACTTACTACCTATCACTCTATAATGGTAGCACTTGCTAAGTATATGATTAGTTTTGGTTGTTTTATTTGCTTATTGGTAGCATGGATGTTGTATTAATATAACATAAAATAAACAACCAAGTCTAGCTGTTATTGGGCAAGCCTGTTATAGGGCAACCTAACAATCATTGCACAGACTTCAACATTGCATCTAACGATATAATCTCACAAACATGAGCTTCATTACTATAACTTCGCTTGGAGATATGTTGAATGGGGTGCACCAGTGTTTTGTATTTTTGGGAGACAAGGCCCCTAAAAATGCAAAATGATGCTAGTATGCCCGTTACCACAATGAGTATAGTATACTCACCTGTGCCACATTCAGTATGACTTAATTATGACAACATTGTTCCGACTCCTGAACTATTTAGGTCTCCAGGGCAATACCAGGGCAAAATGAGCAGGCCTTGCTGCAGAAAGACAGACGAGCTTGTGAAGTGGTCCAAAAAGTGGCAAATTAAATTTAACTTTGATAAGTTTAAAATTATGCTTGCATGTAGGCAGCATATCAGGGATCCATACTTGATGGGTGGCCAAGTATTATCTATGACTCAACAGGAGGATGTAGGTGCTATTGTGGATACAAAATTGGGGGCATCAGAACAGACCAAAGAAGCCAGGAAGAAGGCATTGAATGCTTGGGACAATACATAGGAATGTATCATACAATAGTGAAGTCATCACCAAGCTTTGCTGTGCATATGTCAGGCCGCTCTTGCAATACTGTGTTCAAGCCTACTGAAGTGCAACTGCAATACTGCATACTGTGCAATACTGTGATTTGAAGTCTGGAGCATAGCTTGGACAAAACAAATATAGACTAACCTGTAGGTCAACACCCACACTATTTTTGGTGCTCAACTTTGGAATTGTCTCAATAATGTCTTGATCAGCACAAGTGGCAATGATGCTGTGCTTATGAACTACAAAGCCAGTGGGAGCTCATACATGTAGAATGATGATGCTGAAGCCAAATGCTACTAATCCATTTTAGCATCAAGGTGAATTTAGCTTTGTTGATTCAGTTCACTTTTTGATTTAAGCTAATAAAACTGACGCTGAAAAATCATCATTTGCACAAGTCAAAGGCAATTATTTCATGACACACATTTTGTTCAATGACATGACATTACCAAAATGAATAGACATAATGACATAGATGATAAATGCAACTATGATCCACAAGGACTGACAGACTGTGACTGAGAATGGAGTCTGACAACTTGTCCAACATTCAACTACCCTGTTGGTGAAGAAATGACTTAACGTTGTCAGGCTATGGTTAAATTTCAGTGTTAATTGATGACCACTAATGGCATCATGGCTGTTACATTCATACATTACATTACATTCATGGGTCTAATATTTGTTGTGCACTGTGCAGGTCTTAATGCTGACAGTTAGAAACATTGAGGATGCTTCCAGACATTCAGGATGCATCTGCATCCCAAAAACAACAGCTTCACATGGGCATTTTTCATACCCAAGCCAGCTTTGAACCCATGTCTGATTGGCCAAAGATGTCATTCCAAACATGTTTAATTACCTTTTTAATCTCAATGAGATATTCCTTGCATAATGCAAGCCAGCCCACAATTAAATTCGCCAAGACCAACACACCTCACGTACCGCACAAGCAATGAGTGAGGTGCGCCACTTTCGTAAACCAAGCGCCAGTAAGGGATTCGTCCGTTACCAATTCGCGTCTTGAATATTTCCCATGTTACCATATGCCCAACTTTTGCCGTTCCTGTTCGACAGACAAGAAAGTTTCTTATCCGTTTCGGTCTGTCGCGGTGTGAACCGAGCTTTAACACGCCCGGCCCATTGTTGACGGGGGATCGGCCGGTTTCGCCCGATGAGATGGATATCATGACCGCAGAACACGCGCGTTGGTCAGTCACTAGAAGGTGCAGAGCCGGAGACGCGGCACGAACACAAAGAGAACGTCTCTGGGCGTGTTGGACGATGCAGATGCACGACGAAATAGCCAGCAGAATGGCGCAAAAACTCATTTGTGTCGGTCCATCGCGCTAGTTGGTTGGCTCTTGGAGCTTAGGGACGCATCGACTGCGTCGATCATGCAGCGCCCAAGGTCCATCGCGCTACAAAACGACTCATTCACATCGGACGGAACAAAACTATTCATTCACGTCGGACTGATGGCTCGTCTGGTGAGCCACCCTCTCTCCTACGAATATCTGCACGAATGTGTTTAAAGCACATCGACATGAACACAATAGACCGCGCGGGCGGTCCGTCACGACGCCGGCTGCCGGCACGGCGAGCGCCAGCCGAAATTGCGCGGAGTCGCCTCGAATCGATCCGGCCCGGCGTCTGAAACGTCGAGCAATCTCACCGACAAACCGGGCGGGCACGAGCGGCAGGTCCGACCGGTGGCCGGCGCGGGCCGGTGCGGGTTCGCGGAGCCGAGCTGACGATAGCACCCTCGCCGGGGCCGGAGCAACCGACTGACATCGCACCCCGCGTCGGACGGCGGCCGGCGGCGGCCAATCGCCGGACGACGCCCGGCGGTTGGCCGGAGCGGCACAACACGGCGGCCGGCGCACCGTCAGCTCGTGCCGCTCGCCAGACACGACAAGCCATTCAGCAGCGCCACAGGCCTGCAGCTCAGCACGTCCGTGGACCTTGACCGCCGCGAAATCGAAGTGAAATCGATGCTATGGCGCTCAGAGCATTCATACACTTCGACACAGAGCCGAGTTGGATAAGCAGGAGGGAAGTGGATACATAGAGGATGTACCCGAAAGGTGCGCAAGACGACACCTTTGCTGGGGCGCCACGCCGTGGCTGCGGTCGGGCCGAGCGTGCCTGCGGCGGCGAGCGCCGCACGCCTGTATAGGTTGGCAAGAACGGCGGCAGGCCCGGACGGGTAAGCACAGCGCCCACCCGGAGGCCTCGAGGCGGTCTCAACCTGCAACATTGATCGCCACGGCGGCAGGTGCCTGGCAGGTCTCGCCCGACGAATGCAGCACAGCTATGCCCCACCCGCAAGTGGTGGAGCTTCTTCCCTGCCTGCCAAAACTGCCAAGTGTGGATTCGAAACTGGTGTATTTTCAAATCGTACTCAATAATCCTAACTGACGGCACTTCTCAGATCCGGATGGAGCTCCACCCCAGCCTGTTTGCATTACCACCACGTCTAAGCGACGTCTACCCCAATCATACCCACACTATTATCACCTCACTCGACCGTTCAGACGCACACCAATCGCATCACCCCCAACCAGGCCAAGCCGGCGGGCTCCCCAGACCGGCAACGGGCGACGCCGCATCACCCGACTCAGACTTTCCCGGCACAGTTCCAGGGGAAGCTCACCGCTACCGGCGTCCCGCCACGCTGTAACTTTCCCAGCCTATTCCAAAAGGAACCCCTCGCGCCCCTAAAGCCCAATTCATCATCACCATCCAAAATGTGATGATGAATTGATGATGATGATGATGAGCACTCACGGTTCTGCTCTTGTTCCAGACGAACGTGTTCGCGCAGCTCCGAGGCCTGGGGAGGACTGGTTGAGGACCAGAGTGGGAAACTTACTTTCCGGGTTGGGAGTCGGAGTGCATACCAACTTCTTCCGGAGTACATTTTCATGGACATTATTTTTGTATGCATGGTATCTGTTTACCAATAACCGACCGGAAAAACCTATGTAATCAGTACCTACATAATATGCATATGTAATATACATTCTCATTTTTCGTCAAATCAAATGCCAAAACATGGGAAAAAGAAGTGAACAATGGATGGCATCACCCGGCAGTGACTGGTAATAATCAGCACCGTTTCGTCTCTCATAACGCACAGGAGCAATGCGCTTTGCTCTCACTGTTGGTCTCAGTACAAGGCTAGCCATATGAAAAACAAACAAAAATACTTCACATTTCACCCTCAGCTCAGAGCGCATACCTACCTACGCAGCCAATTTCCTACGTAATACGAACACAACTACGCTACCGCACACGCCACAGTTGGATGTGACCAAAGCAAAGGATCAGTCAAGGCCTTGTGTTTGCAGTATGACACTTAACCATGTGTTCAAAGTTGCTAATGGTTATGACGTCATATAAAAATTGCCTTGCATTGATTGGTTGACTGACTGATTTCGGAATAGAAGACGCTAACGCATCCAATTCTGATCGGTGGCCTCCGGAACTCCGAAGGACGTCTCTTAAAACTGTCAAAGTTTCCCACTATAGGGTGGCAGGAACACAGGTTTTCCGAGACGCGGCTCCAGAGCCGGAGAACAGTGTACTGCGCATGCGCATCATCTTGCAAGTTGCTGTTGGCGCGTTGGTGTCGGCAATTCCGGTGGTTGAGATTGATGGAGTGTGTGAAGCTGGGGTCCGGCTGCTGACTGCCACAAAAATTGGTTAGTTTGAGTGGTGACCGTAAGTGGAATAACCAGCGTTTTTTGGGTGAAGTTCTGTGTTTGTTTTCATTGATATCTTTGTTCCCACATTTGTGTCGGAGTACATGTGAATCCCATCCTATCCAGTATGAACCCGGAGTGCAAAAATGTTTTCAGAGATAAAATATCTTAAGAAGTGCCTTAATTCCCACCCTGTTGAGGACACCGGGGGAAAAAGAAGATTGGACCACAAGTGATCAAGATAAGTTTTTGTGTTTATTTTGTAGATAGCTTATGGCTTTTAATCTGTGTGTAGGTATTATAAGTTAAGTGAGGGAATAGTTTTTTTTTCTTATAGCCTATTCTTATAGTCTTTTGGTGAATATTGTATACATTAGATAACCTTGAAATTTTGGTGTTCACGGTGTAGTTTCGTTCGTAAGATAAGTCTGTTTTGTATTTTGCAGATAGGTTGTTGCCTTCTTTCCTGTGTGTAGATATTATAAGTTAAATTAGAGAATACAAATTATTTCTTAACATGATTTATTTAGTCTTGTGGTGTATAGTTTCGTCCGTAAGTTAAGTCTTTGTTGTTGTTTTTTTTGTAGAAAGCTTGTTGCCTTCTTTCCTGTGTGTAGATATTATAAGTTACATTAGATAATACTAATTCTCTCTTAACATAATTTATTCAGTCTTGTGCCGTAGTCTTTATGGTGTTTAAGTTTAAGACAGAGTTTAAGACTAAACTAGTGAGCTTTGATGACACTAGGTATATCTTCATATACTGGTGTAATTGTAGAGGTATCTAGGCTTTTTTGGATTATATTAGTATTTAGTTTGGTTTAGTTGGAGTTTGCAGCTGGTGGAAGTTGGGATAACTAAGATTATCTTTGCTTAGTTTAGTTTGTGTAAGCAGGGATATATTTTGTTGTTTATTCAGTGGGAGTGTTACTAGATTTGGAGTTAAAGTACAATAAACTAGATAGCTCTTCACTGCTTGGTTACATAAGTTGCTAGCTAGCTTTACAACTTGGTTAGTAAAGGTTTACCTGAACTAGACTTAGTTAGTAATAACAGTAGCAAAAAAGAGAAAAAATGCAAGGTGACTGTGGGAAGTGTAAGTGTATGGGAGTCATTGGGGACTTGAGTAGGAAAGTAGATATGTTAGCAAGGGAGGTGGAGCGCCTGAAGTGTTTGGTGGCAGGGCCATATCATAGGAAATTCCAGCCAGGCAAGCCAGGTGCAGGAGTCTAGGAGTGATAGGGTTGGAGATAGTTTGGTCCATGATAGTAGAGAGTGGAAAGTAGCTAGACGCCAGAGAACCAGACTAGCTTTAAGGGAAATTGACAAAGGCATTGAAATTAATGCTAGGTTTGAGGTACTGCAAGAGAGAGATAGTAATGCTGCTAGGGAGGAAGGTAGGAATGACCAGGTAGCTGAAGATAGAGAGGGGGGAGGTTTTAGTTATAGAGGACTCGAGAGTGAAGTATATGGATCGCACATCTTGTAGTAGGAACCCCAGCAAACGGACTTGTGTTTGCTTCCCAGGGACCCAGGTAAAGGATGTTGGGGATAGGTTAGAAGGAGTAATGAAGGGTAGTGGAGAGAGTACAATAGTAATTGTGCAGGTTGGTGTAAATGTTGTAGGAAGAGCAAAAACAGAGGAAACAATAAAAGAGTATAGGGCTTTGATAGGTAGGTAAGCAGGAAGTAGGAAAAGAGGAATGGTAACATCCATCCTCCCTATGGTAAATGCAAGTATAGAGTGGTACTCGAGGGCCACTGGGCTGAATACCAGGGTGGCCAAGATTTGCAAGGAACTTGGGGTGGGGTTCTTGGATTTGTGGGGGGATTTCTGGGGGAGGACTGAAATGTTTGCATTAGATGGGTTACATTTGAGCAAGAGAGGAGTGGAATTGCTCAGCAATAGGTATGAGGAGACTCAATAGGAAACAGGGAAACTAGGCAGGTCATGGGGGGGGGGGGGATGTAGCTGATAAAGAGAGAAGTCTTGCAAGCAAGGGAAGGAATAGTTTATTATGTTTTTATGTCAATGCCAGAAGTGTTGGAAACAAAATTGGGGAACTGCATGCATATATGTTGTCTGAAAAGCTAGATTTGGTATGCATAACAGAGGCATGGGTTAATGAAAGCATTTTTGGAGACAACTTGCAAGAATTTGAATCGACAGGCTACAACATGCATGCTTATCAAAGGAAGGCAAGGATAGGAGGAGGTATACTCTTGTATGTCAGACAAGTAATGAAATGTCATTCCATAGAGGATAGTGTGCATAATGAAGGAGCAGAATCCTTGTGGTTAGATATCATTCTGAAGAATGGAACAAAATTTAGGATTGGGGATTCTATAGACCTCCAGACCAGAATGAAAACATGGGCATGTTGATGCAGGAAGAGATAAGTAGGAGAGTGCAGGAGAGAACTGTTTTGTTGGGGGGTTTCAACATAACAGGATTGGGAAGCAAAACTATAGGTTTAAACAAATCAGGAAGAAGTTGCATGGATTGTTTTGAGGAAAATGTATCCTTTCAAATGATAATGAACATGATACATCAAATGAACAATGATACATGAAATGATACATGAAATGATACATGAACCTACAAGGGAAAATGAAATATTAGATCTTGTGCTTACTAATGAGGAAAATTTGGTGCAAAATGTGAACATAGGAGACCTTTGGTAATAGTGATCACAACATTATACGCTTCTCATTGTATGTTGGAAGTGTAGGAACCAATAAGACTTTGATTCCAAATTTTGCTAAAGGGAATTACAATGAGTTCAGGATCTTCCTGAATGAAATTCATTGGGAAGGCTTATTGAAGGGCTTAGATGCTTATGAAATGTGGAGAATGATAAAAGATAAACTATTTCAAGGTCAGGATAGGTTCATTCCCAATAGGCAAATTAGATTAGCCAGGGTTAAGCACCCTTCATGGCTGACCAAGGAAGTAAAGCATTTACTGAGTCAAAGAAACAGGCATTCAAGAAACTAAAATATGTTAACTCTGAGGTAAACCTCAAATCATATAAAATAGCTAGAAATAAAGTTAGGTGTGTTAGGGCATCTAAAAGACTGGCTGAAATCAAACTAGCCTGAGAATGTTCAGCAGGTAATGCTAAGAGATTCTTTAGCTTCTACAAATTTAAGGCTAAAAAGTGTAGTGTAGGACGACTGGAGGTAGATGGGGAATTAGTGGTTGATGATTGTTATATTGTGGAATCCCCAAGCAAGCCATTCTCCTCAGTCTTTACTAAAGATAATTCTGGTAGAATAGAAACAATTGAATATTATGCCATGACAGATGATAGGTTGGAGGATCTTACAATAACTACAGAAGCTGTAGAAAAGCAGTTGCAGAATATAAAGCCTAATAAAGCTTCTGGACCAGATGATATATATGCTAGGGTCTTAGTAGAGTGTGCTAAAGCTTTAAGCAGTTCCCCTTAGGTATAATTTTCAGGCGGTCTATGGAATATTCTGAAGTGCCTGAAGATTGGAGAAATGCAAATGTAGTACCAATTTTCAAAAAGGGAAGTATGAAGTGTGTAGGGAACTACAGGCCAGTCAGTTTGACCTCAATAGTTTGCAAGGTACTAGAAAATCTGGTTAAACAGAATGTTCAGATTCATCTTGATAGGCACAACCTTTTAAGGGATACTCAACATGGATTTCGATCTCGAAGGTCTTGTTTAACTAACCTTTGGAGTTCATGGAGTATGTTACTAAAGAAGTAGACAATCAAAGCAGGATGGATGTTGTGTACTTGGACTTTAGCAAAGCTTTTGATAAAGTTCCACATGGGAGGCTAATTCATCAACTACAGCAACATGGGATTGTTGGAAAAGTTCTAGGTTGGATTGAAGCATGGTTGAGGGGAAGGAAACAAAGGGTAGTGTTAAATGGATGTAAATCTGATTGGAAGGATGTTCTGAGTGGAGTACCATAGGGCTCTGTTCTAGGGCCACTTCTCTTTATCATCTTTGTGAATAACATTGAGGTAGGGCTGAGGAATAGTGTTCAAATTTGCTGATGACATCAAGCTGGTAGGAGTGGCAAACAGTTGTGATCAATCTAGAAATATTCAACTAGACTTGGAGGACCTAAAAAGTGGGCTGATGAATGGCAGATGTCTTTCAACTATGACAAGTGTAAGGTTATGCATCTGGGGTCTGGAGGTGAGACTTTCAGATATACAATGGGAGGGAGGGAACTGGATGTTATTGAAGAGGAAAGGGACTTAGGTGTGTTGGTTTCAAAAGACCTTAAAGCAGAAAAACAATGTATCTCAGCTAGGAACAGGGCACTCAGAATGCTGGGACTCATTAATAGAAGTGTGATATATAAGAGCAAGGAAGTCATGAAAAAACTGTACTTAGCATATGTGCGACCCCACTTGGAATATTCTGTACAAGCATGGAGCCCCTACCTAGAAAAAGATATAGACATGTTAGAAAGAGTGCAGCGCAAAGCAACTAGACTCATCAGTGGAATAGGTAACTTAGAATATGGAGAAAGGCTTGTGACATTAGATATGTACTCACTCAAGTATAGGAGATTAAGGGGGGACATGATTGAAATGTACAAAATTGTTAAAGGACTAGATCAGGTCAATTTGAATGGCGCTCTTCAGTTTAGAGTATCACATAGGGGTCATCAATTCAGGTTAGACAAGTTGAGGTGTAGGACAGTTAAGCGACAACAGGTCTTCAGTCAAAGGGTTGTTGATCTGTGGAATGGGCTGCCTGCTGATGTTGGGGAGTTCCTCATTGAATGTATTTAAAAGTAAAACTGTCCATAAAAAAACAGCATGTAGGGTGGACAAATTTTTTAGACAGGAAAATCTTGTTTTTGAGTTCTAATTTGTGATGGATGGGGTGAGATTTATGTTAAGTAAGTGTGCACGGCACAGACCCCTTTAAGCAGGCATGGATGCAGTTTGAAAATTATTGATAAGGCATTCAATCCACATGTGTTCAGAGGGATTAGCGGAATAGGGCTGGATAGCTAGGGTAGATAGGCATTGATAGATGTGTGGGATATTGGTGGACTGGTTTCTTCAGGATGTGGGATGGTTGTTGGGGTGGGTCTTTTTACCAGGCTTATGGTATCTTCCATTTACAGACTTAACTGGATGGGCCCTTGGGTCTCTTATTAAGTCTAAACGCTTTATAACTTTATATAGGGTGTACCTAGCAGTGGATTCAGCACCTTCCTTTGGGATGTGATACTGATGAGATTGGCTATGGTAGCACAATGGGTATGATTGGAGGAGTTTGTAATTGTTGAGTGTGTTATGCAATAGCAAGTGAATGGTGCTAGATAGGCTGGGATATATAGCTCCTAGGAACTTGAGATGAGGGATTGATTTGGGTGAGAGTATGTACATTTCTAGTACCTTTTCTAGATAGGCTTAACCCAGATGGGCCCCTGTGGCTCTTATTAAGCCTTAACACTTATGACTTTATGACTTAAGAAGGCCAAGGAGATGGGGCCCCCCAATGCCAGTGGCCCCCGGTGCCGTAGGAGCAGACGGCGGCCGCGGCAGCCACCACGCCGCCCGGTGTTTGCCGTCGGCCGGCTGGCACAGCTCCGACTAGCAACACCTCGGGCGGCTGTCGCCGGCTTGGCCACGGCCGGGCCGCGCCGTATTTTTGGCCGGAGGGCCGTGCCAAGTGGCCGCCGCCCGCTTCAAAGCGGCGCCCCGGCCGCGGCTGTTTACTCTCATGACGTCGCCGCGGCCACCGACGTTCTCCGGGTACGGAGGCAGCGCGGCCGGCGGCATGGCCGGAATTTCGGTCACGGCCGCCGCCGTCAGCGACGATCGTCACGCGTTTTCGTGCCCGACTTCAATCGCAGGACATTCTCAGGCGGCCGCGCGACGGCAGGCTCGGATGTGGAGCGCGGACGCCGCTCGCGCGACCACCGTCCCTTCTCCACTCGGTAAGACCGGAAACCGCAACGCGACTTCGGGCACGGCGTCTCCTGGCTCGAAAGTGACGTCAACGTTCATGACTATCGCGCAGACGTGCGATGACTAAGTCAGCCGAGGTCGTGGGGTCGCGACGGGGTCAGCGGGAGCGTCTGACCGCCGGCGGCGTCCTCGCCGGCACCTCCTTATAAGATCAACGTTGCACAGTCCGCTCAGACGCGCGCCATCTGGCGTCGCTGATGCCGCTGACGTCACCGCTGATCGTCGCGATGTCGTCACCGTACTGGTGCACCGCAGCCTGCAGCACACCGCCTCCGCAACCAATGACTTTCACCCAATGTCGCGGCGACCCACGCTCGACACCGCCACCCGAGTCGGGATCAGAACACCGCGCCCACCACTTGGTCGGCGTCGTCGTCACCACCAGCCGCCGCCTGCACGACACGGTGTAGCATGTTCGTGGCGGACAGAAGCCCTGGCAGCTGCCGTCACTCTAAGCAGCCGCGACGTGTGTTGATTACGAATGCCACCGAGTGTTCTTGTCTCTATGTTTTTATGAACGTGGTTCATTATTTCCGGCGAAACGGCCACCTATGCTTCACCGAATTAGCCTGCGTCGTCATACAAGGTTTTTGCCAACAGGGTTCATCATTCACCTCGACAGAGACAGTATTCCGCACAGAAATCAGCCCACGTTAGTTTTCTGCTCTAGTAAACGAAGCTAATCACTGTCAGCGAGATAACAGGGAAACCATGTTCTTTAGCGATTAACCCGTATCAGTTGGGTTTAGCCACCAGCAGCAGCATCTGGCAAGGCCGACCATAAGACCCAGCGGTCTGCACATCCAGTGCCGACCCACACATTGACCAAACAAACAAAGCAATCAGCCCGGGCCTGGCGACCGGCAGCAGCACGGTCCACCGAGCGTCAAGGCGCCGGGGTGGCGACTGCCCTCCCAGGCGCCGGCCAGCCACACGCTCCTACCGGTCCTGTGCCTGCACGCCGTCCGTCCGCCCCCGCCGCGTCCGCGCACTCGCCGGGTCACCGCCCGCACCCACCTCTCTGCGACACACTCGCACACTGGCGCGCGCA